>JBCEWC010000354.1:0-21555 GCA_038996855.1 Solanum aculeatissimum | reverse complement strand
CTTTTTTTTAAAGGGTGTTCCCCCCCCCCCCCCCCCCCCCCCCCAAAGCACATTAGACACATAGTAAATTTATTCTGTCTTATACAATATTCAGTATAAGAAGGAATAAATTTTATCAACGATGGATGTCATGTCTGTATCATGAATTTGAATAGACAAAGCATGTACAAGTCCTCTCATGCAGTCATGTATATCATTAAGACTGCATCTATATTTGGATTACGACAAATATGACATGTTGTTTTTTGTTGTCACGACTAACGCTAGCTAGTAGCTTAAGGTATTTGTATTTTTTTTCCCTTCTATTGTAATTAACTCTATTTCCATAAAAGTTTTTAATAAATTTGTTATGGATATAAATTTAGTTTCATAAATTTCAACGATGATAAGTCATGGGTTCTCAAGTAATCAATCTTTCACTTTTCTCATAAATATTTGACTCATAACTAGCTAGTAGTGTTAAAATCACATACACATGAGACGCACGAGATGCACGTAAGCTTCATAAGATGTACGCGATGCACATAAGGCCACGAGATGTACGTGAGGCACATGGGATGGACATAAGGGCCATGAGATGCACATGAGGTGCATTAGATCGATACACGTGCATATATCTAAGACTCTACATTGATACATTAGATATATCTCAACGTATTAGGGACTCGAGGGGTGTCTAATATTTTTTCCTCAGTCATTAAAACTACCATGCTAGAAACACGGGACTCAAGGGATGCCCTAATACTTTCCCTCGGTTAACAAAATTTCTTACCTAAAATTTTTAATTTGCAAACCAATAAAGATAAGGAGTTAACTTTGTTTTGATTAGAGATTCAAATAAGGTGACTTAATACCAAAATTCAATTTCAAGTGACGGCTTTGAATAATAGATAATTTCCTTTTAAAATGATCACTTTAATTGAATTGTTTTTTCAAAACTTGTTATTCTTTTAAAAGCAGGGTCAAAATTAAGTGTAATTTGTTCTAAATATACTTTATCCAAGTGAATTTGAATGTATCTTGGATACATAGACAAATCTTGCTCGCCACTCTCCTATCTCGCTCTAGAGTCTGGTATCTCAAATGCATGTGAATTACACCAGATACATATATTTGGTATATATCTAGCGTGATTCGTGTGTATCTGAGATTTCATAGACAAATTTCATTCGCCTCCCTCTTGTTCTCACTCGTCTCTCTTCCTATTTCAGTGTATCTGGAAGCAAAATATATATATTTAGGTGTATCTGACTAGGAGGTACGCAATAGGATTAGGCATGCTACCCCCTAAAGTGTATTAGACGCATAGTAAATTAATTCCTTCTTGTACAATATTTCGAGTTAAGAGTAAATTTTTCATACTTTTGACCTGTGTACTCTTTATATCATACAGCAATGCCTTTTGAGGGCTAGGATCGAGAGGAGCTTACTAATGGTACGTAAAAACTTCACTTTATTCTACGTTAACAATTAGAATTTTTTATTTCAAAATTTGTACGTCTGATTTTAATTTGCTATTTGGTTACTATGTTAAATAGAATTAGTAATGAAATTTATTGTTTAGCTATAAAACTTATTCGTCACTAAAATCTTATCTCTTTAATGGCGTATATAATTTGTCTTATTTTGAAATTTACAAATCTCACTTTTATGAAGAAATTATCTCTACTCTCTACTATATATTATAAGATATTGAGCTTTTATGCTAGGCCGATCTTTGGTATTATTGAGCATTTACATTGTTGCTGAAAATTTTCTTACATAATCATTATTTTATCACATTATTGTATCTCCATCACATTAAAAATTCAGTATTTACATTGCTATGTTATGCCATTATTTATTATATCTAATTACAAGTTAGAGAAAATTACATTAAATAAATTCTCTCTGTCCTCATATTTAGAACTTTCTTTTGAGTTAAGATTTCAATGGGAGATTTATAAAAACAAATAAGGCAAAACTAAATTATTTTTTTAATTGTTGGCTGAAATTGATTCTTGCAACTCTATACTGCATTGATCGTAGCTATGTGTTTGCCGAAAAAGAAAATGAGTCAAGTGATTTTAAGTCTAGCTTGATAGTCTATATAGTGGGATTCATCGGTTTGATTCTAGTTGCACTCCTTGTTCTTTATTGGGAGGTATGCTATAGAAGTACGAGTGTTATCCCCTAAGATGTAGTAGACAGATAGCGAATTTATTCATTCTTGGACAATATTCTGCACAAGAAGGTACAGATTCCACAGATGGGTACGTGTTGTATCTGTTTGAGTGAATTCGAACAGATATAGTATGCACAAATTCTCATGTGCAGTCATGCATAAGATTATAACTGCATCTATACTTGGATGACTATAAGTACGATATGTCCTGAATGTCGCCATGACTGTAGCCAGTTAGTGGCTTAAGATATTTGCAAATTTTTTTCTTTCTACTTTAATAAGTCTATTTTCATTGTAATAGTTTTGACATTTTATTACCATATAATAAGAGTTTTTATTAAATTCGTTATGAATTTAGTTTGATATTGGTTTTTGTTTTCTTTGATTTGACTAAATAGGTTTTCATAGTTCTGTGTTGCAATGGTTATGCCACTGCTCAAACTGAAGTCCAACACAATGCTATTATGCCAAATTTGATCCTCATTGTTATGGGAGTCATCGAGTTAATAGCATTGTTCTGACTTAGATTGTATCGAAAGGCATGCAATAAGATTAGGCGTGTTGCCCCCGTAAAGCTTATAAAATGCATAGTAAAATTTATTTCTTCTTGTTCAATATTCAATTCAATATAAGAAGGAATAAATTTCACGAATGGTACATTTTATGTTTGTTTGAGTAAATTCGAACAGATAAAGTATGCACAAGTTTTCCCATGCAGTCATGTATATCATCATGACTGCATCTATACTTGGATGACTACAATTACGACATGTCTTGAATGTCGTCGCAACTACAGCCATTTAGAGGCTTAAGATATTTGTACTTTTTTTTAATTGTAATTAACTCTATTTTCATTGTAATATAACCAACAAATAAAAGTTTTTATTAAATTTATTATAAATATTGTGAATATGAATTTAGTTTCATAACCAATTTTTCACGATCATTTCATCTATCTATCTATCTATCTATATCTATTTATTTATATATATACGATTCATAACTAGCTAGTTGTGCTAAAATCACATACACATGAAGCACACGAGATGCACGTAAGTTTCATAAGATACACGTGAGATTTTAAGTCTAGCTTGATAGGCTATATCATGGGATTCATCGGTTTGATTCTAGTTGTACTCCTTGTTCTTTATAATTGGGAGGTATGTTATAGGACTACGAGTGTTATCCCCTAAGACGTAGTAGACGGAGAGTGAATTTATTCCTTCTTGTACAATATTCTGCATAAAAAGGGATAGATTCCACAGATGGTACGTGTTGCATCTGTTTGAGTGAATTCGAACGGATAAAGTATGCACGAATCCTCACATGCAGCCACGGATAATATTATAACTGCATCTATATTTTGATGACTATAAGTACGATATGTACTGAATGTCGTCGTGACTATAGCCGACTAGTAGCTTAAGATATTTGCAACTTTTTTTCTTTCTACTTTAATAAGTCTGTTTTCGTTGTAATAGTTTTGACATTATATTACCATATAATAAGAGTATTAATTAAATTCATTATGAATATTGTGAACATAAATTTAGTTTGATATGCATTTCTGTTTTCTTTGATTCGACTAAATAGGTTTCATAGTTCTGTATTGCAGTGGTTATGCCACTGCTCAAATTTGATCCCCATTGTTATGGGAGTCATCAGCTTAATAGCAATGTTCTTACTTATATTGTATTGGGAGGCATGTAATATGATTAGGCGTGCTGCCCCCTTAAAGCTTATAAGACGTGTCATAAATTTATTCCTTCTTGTTCAAGATTCAATTCAGCATAAGAAGGAATAAATTTTGCGAACAGTACATTCTATGTTTATTTTAGTAAATTCGAACAGACAGAGTACACACAAGTTGTTTCCCATGCAGTCATGTATATCATCATGACTGTATCTATACTTGGATGACTACAAGTACGACATGTCTAGAATGTTGTCGCGACTATAGCCATCTAAATGCTTAAGATATTTGTACTTTTTTCTATATTGTAATTAACTCTATTTTCATTGTAATATAACCAATAAATAAAAGTTTTATCAAATTCGCTATAAATGTTGTGAATGTGAATTTAGTTCCATAATCAGTCTTTCACTGTTCTCATCTATGTACTTATCTATCTATTCATCTATCTATTTATATCTATATTTATCTATCTATCTATTTCTCTCTCTCTCTTTATATATATATATAAAGAAAGAGAGAAAGAGAGATTCATAAGTAGCTAGTAGTGTTAAAATCACATAAACATGAGGCACACGAGATGCACGTAAGTATACATGTGAGATGTACAAAATGCACATAAGGCCCACAAGATGCACATGAAATACACGAGATGCACAGGTACACTAGATACACATATTATATCTTAAGATGTTGCATCGATACACCATATATCTCAAGGTATTAGGCCTTAAAGGGTGGCAATTATCTTTTCCTCAATCATATAGCAATTATGCTAGAGTAATGGGAATTGAAAGGTACTCTAATCCCTTCCCCTTATTTAAATTATATATGTACAATACAAGAGTTTGACTGTTCAAAGTACAAATATATAAAAGAGGAAAAGCAGAAAGACTCTGAACATCGGAAGCTCACCACAATCCAAGTCTACATAGCTACAAATGATCAGGCACTCTCTGGAGGTGGTTGGCATTGGTGGCTGCATCAAAGAGATGCAGAAGTGCAGTATGATTTCAAAAAATATGGGGTACCTAGTAGGCATCATAGGCCGACTTAGAAAGATCAAATATAAAATAAGTAGCACAAAGATACTAATGATCATGTCAAAACTACACCTCCCAATTAAGGTATAAGCGGTCGTTGTTCAAATATAAAACCTAACAACGATTACGGTCGATCCCACTAGGAATAAGGTTTAGACTTGGAGTAATTAAAGAAATTAAGATGAATTAATCTACTTATTTCTCGAAAGGGGGTTTGATAAAATGCAGTAATTAAACCTAAACTAAAGTCCAACAACCAAGTGCAAGTGTTGTGAAATCAATGAGAGAAGTGACTAGGGTATTGTGTTCCCCATGAATTCCTAACTTGGTATAACCAAATAATCGTAACTTTTTGTAGTGTGTAGCATGCAGAACTGGTAAGTTATGTTCACCTATCCTTTTTATCCCGGCGCTAAGAAAATTTCACCACCTGACTTGATCCATTTATGGGGTGTTGCATTACTAAACATTACCTTGTCCCAGTACAACCATCCCTTGATCCATTCAGGTTGATTAGACGATGTAATTACGTCAAATCCTATTATTCTATTTCTTTCCCATTCATTACTCCCTTGATCCAGTAAGTAATAATTAGGCGAGTTCTGACATTTGCAACCGTTAAAAAGCATTTATAGCAAAGAGATAAATAATATATGCATGCACACTATCCAAGGATTACGAATTATCCAGTTTTCCTTTGTTAGTTCTTCATGATTCTCATAACCCTAGTTGTGGATTTAGCTACTCATGTTCATTGTAGATGAAATAATCATGTTATGAATTTGCATAATTAAACACTTACAACGATGAATTGAAGAACACGAAATTTGAAATCTCCATGAAAATCACAATGTTAAAACTCAAAAGTAATATCAAAAGTAATCCACAAGAACAAAGTAATAATCTCAAGTAACAAGTTCTGGATGTTCTAACTGCTCTCTTTGTCTAAAAAGTCCTAAAAACCTATTTATAATACAGAGAAACCAAATCCTAAACAAAATAGGAAAACTAAAATTGGGGCCTCAAAAGAACAGAGTTACGGGTCGTAGATGGAATCATGGCCCGTGACTGGGCTTCATAGACTGCACTCCTCAAAATTTGTCTTTAATATACAAACCCTACCTATGAACCGTCTTCTGACTTATGGCCCATAAAAGGTTCTGTCAGATATCTCTTCAGCACATATGCAAAATCTCTAATCCTCCTGGCACGAATTGATGTATAGAATGTAAAACATTCTATGACCTGTCTAGTAACACATAGTGTCAACCTCTGAAAATCAGCGGTTCTCTGGATCCAACCCATAAAACCTATCTACGGCTCGTGGAATGAACCACGGCCCGTAGAGGGTCTCGTAAAACAGCAAAAATCTAAAATCTGTACTATTTAGCCCAAAAATTTCCCGACTCTTGTAATCCTGCAAAATCAACATAAAAACATATCAAACCTACTAACATCACTTCGAGAACACACAAAACTCTAAGTTTAAAGTATCAAAAGTGTCATATTTTGGCAGCACATCAACACCCTCAACTTAAAATTGTTGCTTGTCCTCAAGCGACGAACTCAATCTAACATAAGTAATACAGCAACACACAGACTTCAATCTCATGGCATACATCATCTCTCAATCAATCACAGTATATACCCAGTCAAACTCATCAGTGCATATGCAGGACAGTTATCAAACAGACGCAGGTAGATCAATACACGACAATGCAACTATGATAGACGAGATAATGTTCATAATCAATAATCACCGAGATAGCCTACATTCAACAATGTAATTCAAGTTTTCTCACAAAAGAAAGTCCACTATCTCACTCAGAATAATATGTTTTAAATTCAATACTTGGGACTGACAAAAACACTCACAAAGGACATTCAAATACTGTGTACAACACCATAGGCTTGCCCCTATATTCATGACTAATATTTGACTAGTTGAACTAGGATCACTATAGGACTTTCTCAGCTTGTAGCGTAGGTTCAGGGGGCTTTGGTATGATGTCTTTGGAATATGGTGACTAATGGCCCACCTTGACACTGCGTTATTTCAAATTTTTCCCTCACCAACACTGATTTTTTTAACTCATTGATTCTCTTTTTCCTATTTCAAATACTATTGGGCGCCTTATTCAAATTTTCAGCTCATTGCCTCTTATTTTTCTCAATTCTCTTTTTTTAGCTCATGTTTTTGGCATTTATTCATTTTTCTCGCACCCACTTCATATGTTATCCTTTTTTCATTGTATTCCGATGCTTTTTTCCCCGTCTTGTTGTGATTCCTTTGCAATAGCCACCCTTAACTTAGGATTTTGGCCTGAGTTAAGGTGCACAATATCCAACCCATGAACTAGAGCCATTTTGGTAGCCACCCTCAAGTTAGGCTTTTAGCCCGAGGTGAGGTACACAATATTCAAGGCAAGACCAGGGCCAAATTCAAGACTTCACAGGCAACATGCTTTGGTTACTCAGGCATTTACAAAGAAATAGTACACGTATGGCTCAAACATCAGGAACAAGGGATACATAATGCATTTGGTTGGTCAATTTAAGCTAAGTAGACTAATATGAACAACAACCTATAATCCTTTCCTAACCCACTAACCTACATTCTTAGTCAGAGTAACAGGGCAAGTTCTAGATTGAAACACAGTATCAAAATCATGCAATAATGCTCACACACACTTGGGCACTGAATACAATGTCAATACAGACTCTCAGATCATTTGTTATCCAAATTAAGTCCTATCTTGTCAGAACAAACACTGTCAATCACTGATTCCACATGGTTATTATCAAAATTACCTAACAATACATCATAAAAAATAGAGGGGATATCATTTTTCAATATAAACTAACATATGCCATAGATATCAGTACAATATGCTACTAGTACTACTTTACACATACTAAACATGTTGGTTCAACAAAAACTAAATGTTCTTAGGGAAAGAATATAGGCAAGAAAACCCCACAGACTCAAAAATTGGGATAGATATAGGCCTTGGTTACTCAGACTTCGCCGAGGCCTATAACTACCCACACCCTATCAAAAAATGTTTGCATTGTCTTCAATGTAAGATCTACACGGCCGTGAAATGATGCAAGTCTCTCCTTAATGATGTCCTTGAAATGCGTTTGTACGCGCTCTTCAAACTTTGTTATGGCCTTGCGAACCCAAGGCCTAATTTGTTGCAGCAACTGAGTTAGCTAGGACTCAGTGCAAATCTATCTCGATACTAGAGCCTATATAGACTTTGCAGACACGTAAACCATGTCTGCAGTCTGAGGATGTATAGGTACAGTCTCTGGTACTATAGATGAAGTAGTAGTGATCCCTATATCCCTCTCAATATTAGTTGTGGGGGACTCTCGATCTCTGTAGCAGCAGTAGTAGAGGAAGTGGGCTCAGGCTATGGTGCCACAAAGAACAACTTTAGTTAATCTGATAGGAAGCTGCGGTGCTCGCCGAATAGCCATAGTGTTCTCATCAGCCTTGATCAAGTTGGCATCTTGAGTCCTCTGAACCTCAATCATCATGTTCACAAACAGAGGAAAGGGATCGATATAGACCTCTTTAGTGAATGCTCGTGTATCTCCTCTTCTATACAACGATCCAAATCTATATCATAACCAGCAATGATGCTGGCAACTAAAATAGTGCAGTTTGGTGTCAAAGTATTATCCATATAGGCTGACCCGATCTGCATACGTACGACAACTCACCAAACTTTACCAGCGAAGCTGAGCGAGGCCTTCACTATAGGTGTAGAACTAGATTTCTAGTTAGGGTCCTGGCCTGGCTCAGCTATATGACCGAAAATCCACCTCATTAGAATGACCTTCTAGGTCCTATCTTTCATCAAAACTCGGTCCCTGGTCTACCCCAACCTATAATCATACTTTGTTGTCATCATCGGGGTCTGGTACTCAGGACCAAATAAGAATCTACGGATGGTGGCCTTAGCTAGATCTAATGGGACTCCGCGCACCATTGTCTGTGTCAACTGGGGCTGTGAAAGGGGCTTCCCCTTCTTTGGGGTCACCTTGATGATGGTAGTGGCATAAGATGCATAGAATTCACCGACCAGTATCGGGGAGTACTTCAATGATGAGGCTTTTAACCAATCTAAATAGTACCGGGCCATGGTGTCTTAAAGAATAGGACCGCTGTCAAACTCAAAAGTCATGATCCTTGGCTCCTCAAAAATAGTATGAGCCTATATACCCCTGTCGTCCTATAGGACGTCCTCTCGATAGATATCCTGCATGCTCCGAACACACCAGCGTCTCATCAATTAAGTTGCAGGGGTTGGTGCTGGGGTAAACTCTACAGACTTTAATCCTAACTCCTCCTCTGAACTGAAGCCATCTCTATCTATAGCACCTGACCTAGACCCCTCTCTAGAGTCCGCTATCTGGATCGAGTTGCTCTGCTATGGACCTCCCTCCTCAGACTGGGTAGGCTGAGCAACTATAGCCTATGTTTGGGCCGGTATTATCTGTTTAGATACCACCCTGGTATGTTGTTGCTCAACACCCTCATCTGGCTGGATATTGAGCAGCTCTAATGAACTACTAGTCTCGGAGTCTGTAGGCTCATCATAGAGTCGTGCCTGCATGGCTTGTATCTCATCTCTCTTGGGATAGGGGGCTATGGTACCTGAAAAAACCATAATATACACACGCATGATTCCTAAGAATCCAAAAAAGGAAAACAAAAAGTTAAGAAAAATGTTCACAGAAGGACCTACGAAGGCTCACCTATGTAGGACAAACTATGAGTTGTAGAAGGCTTTTGTAAGATTAGGGCACAATAAATTAGAGCTACTGGAAATGTACCTACAAACCCAATTATGACCCATAACATGAACTATATGTCGTAGACTAGATCGTAGATACAATATCAGAAACTAATTCTTGCAGGCATGGAATCTACGAACATTGTTTATGGGTCGTAGTATGAACTACGACTCGTAAACAGGTTCATCTGATAACATCTTGGAAAGTTCAAGTTGTTGATCTCCACTTATGAGGGGAAACTACGGTCTGTGGACTAATCCACGGGATGTAGAAGACCCTCGTACTGTTGAATAAAAACAACAGCCTAACTTTTCTAAGTTTACCATTTGATCTATTATGTCAATCTATAATAAAAATTCCAGCTAAGTCCCAGTCATGTTAAAATTAAATGATTTTTTCAAGAAAAACAACTAGGTTGCAGTAACAAGGTATACACAATTAAGAAACATCGAAACAACGACGCTCAAACCAAGTCAAATTAGTCCAACATCCATTTAACGCATTCTGATGCAACCAAAACACATGCATGAACAACTTATCAACCTACCCATCATATACCAAGCCAATCCAATAACACAAACATATATTCCCTTCATTGACCATATTGCATTCAAAGTATGTAAGACATTTTTTATCACTTTACTACTCACAGTACCTATTACCATTCAATTTATCCGCTTTCGTCACCAATTTTGCCAAGACCATTCATTATACTTAACACCATCAGTGATTTCAAAAGAATAACTATCAATTAGGCATGAGTATTAGTATTCACCACAAATTCAAGTCTAAAATTTGCAATTGAACAATAATAATCACATTAATCCACGCAATTTCTAGTATATACCAATTCTTGGGGCAAGAAAATCACAATATGCATCTTCACTAGTTTCTTAAACCGATAACACAATTTTTTGGTAAAAATGAAAATTTTAGATGAGCACATACTAGAATCTTGAGTGATAGACTGAGAAAACTAGCAAAAATAAAAAATTCTTGGAACCCTAGCTTGCTAAAACAGTAGGTGGGTGTCCAGAATTTAGGGACGAGGAGAGTGGTCAAAATTTAGGGACGGAGGGTAGGACTTGGTATGATTTGAAAATTGGGATAAAAATTAGGGGTAATTTGATTACCCCTCTTTTATGTCGTGTATATTGGGTTGGTTTTAAGTAGGACTTTGATCCTATAAAACCCTTTATTAGGGGTCGTAGGGTAAACTATGGCCCGTAAGACCTAGTTTCATGGTCTCAAAGTCTAACTTTTCAGGGCTTGACTTAGACAAAGCCACGACGGGCTGTAGGCTGACCTACGGCTCAAAGGTTGGGTTCGTAAGTTCACCCAACACTTAGCAAAATTTTAAAATCTTACCGGGAGTCCACGAACCTCATTCACGACCCATAGATTCATCTTCACAATCAAGTATCATGAAGTCTGCGAAAAATATAAAATTCTCAACTCAGACTAACACGTCATAGAATATCCCCACAGGCTTCTTCACAGTCTTGTTTGTCATCAACAACCACATTGTAGTCGACGTGGGGTCTCCCAAGGCTAACTGCTTGAACACTGCAAGAGGCATTAAGTTGATGCTAGCTTCTAAGTCACATAACACCTTTGCAAAGTTAAAACTCCAATGATGCAAGGTTGGTGAATATTATGGGGTCCTCCTTCTTCTGGACCAAGGACCTTGTAGCAATAGCTCCACAATGATGAAGGTCTTGAGCAAGCTCTTGACACACTGTCCTCTTCTTAATCACAAGATATTTCATGAATTTGGCATAATCGGGCATCTACTCTAGAGCATCCATGAGTGGGAGATTAATATATAGTTTCTTCAACATATTAATGAAATTCTAAAACTTCCCCTCTTCTTGAGTCTCTAAGGGAAAGGTGGTGGAGGCCTAGGTGTGGGTTTCAACTTTCTTGGTCTCACCACTTCATTGTTCACCCCATCCTTGGCTTTTTCATTTGTAGTCTCTACATCATTGCTTTCTATCGTCTCCTCACGAACCACATCATCATCTACTAGCATTGGTGGATCAATCGTTTTCTTACCACCTCATGTTGTCACTGCCATGTACTGCCCATCATTCTTTGGATTTTACACTGTGTTGTTTTGCAATGTACCTTCTTATGTTGATTCAATTGTATAGATATCTGACCAAATTGTGTGCTCCAACTACTTAATATCTAAAGAATGAGACTCAATCTTCTGATTAATACCTGAAATATCAGCTTTCTTCCCTTTCAAGGTCTCATCCTATGCGTCAGCCTTCTTCAATAACTTTTCAAACATCTCCTCAATGCGCGAACTCCCAACTCCAGAATCACAATTATATGGTAGCACATAGGGACCATTTCTATACCTATTTCTATGACCCAAATCACCATCTCTGTCTTGTTACCTATTTTTGTCGTAGTAACCGCCTTGATTGTTATTCCTGTATGCATTACAAGTTCTGACCTTGATTCCTTTGACCTTGGCGCCAATAGTCCTGGTTAGACCCTTGGGCGTTGGTCTAGAAACCCCCCATCTGATTAGTCACAAAGCAAGTGTCCTCCTCATAATATGGCTCCTCATACATGGGTGCACGTGGTGGCTGGTGACTAACTGTATTTACTTTCTCCTGATTTTGGTTCATCAGCAACCCCACATTAGTGCTAATCTGAGCTAACTTTTGCATCATTATTTTTTATCTTGGCATGCTCTAGATTTGTACTAACTGAGAAAGAGCTCTTAGTTGTCAATTTATCCCTCGAGCCCCATGAACGGTTAGTCTTCACTACCTTCTCTAGTCATTCAGCTACCACAAGAAAAGTGTAATCCAAGAATGAGACTCCCATTATGTTGCCAGCCACTACTTTGAAATTATCATCAAATGCCTGATAGAAGATCTCCACTAAGGGATCATCAACAATCTTGTGGTATGAAACCCTCCATAAGCACTTTGTGAATTTCTCACATGTAGTACTAATTGAATCACCAGGCAATTACTCAAAGTTATTTATCTGATTTTGCAACTTCAGCTTCTTTGACTTGGAAAAATACCTTTCCAAAAAAGCTTTTTGCATTTCTGCCCATGTAGTGATAGAACCTTGTGAAAGTTTGGATAACCATACTGTCGCTTCACTTATGAGATATAACGGGAAGACACGGAACCCAACAACATCCATGGACAACTTTTGATTTCCTATCCTGTTCTTGCAAATGAAAATAATATTGTGTAGATGGTTATGCGGATCCTCTGATGGTAAGCCTGTGAATAACCCTTTATTCTGCAACATCTGTAGTAACCCACTCGATACAACAAACTTAGTATCCACTAGTAAAGAAGGTAACACAATAGATCTGGTGACATCCACTGCAATAGGTTAAAGTCTGTATTGATTTCACGCATTAGCAGCTGCTTGTAGATCCTATGGTGGTGGATTCACATCGCCAAGTGGTGGTGGGTCTTGGTCATTCCAATTGAGTGCAATATTTGCAGCATTGTTTGTGTTATCCTAGGTCATTCTTCACAACGTTCTCTAGATCTCTGGATCAAATGGAGTCAAGAGATTGTCTCGACTACGAGTATTAGGCATACACTACACTTGTATGCTAAAAGAAAAACAAAAACAAGTAAAATAAGGAACATTAGGATAAACTCACAAATCACCCTAATTAAACCAATCTAAAAGCCATATTCCCCAGCAATAGCGCCAAATTTGATTACGCCCAAACTACACCTCCCAATTAAGGTATAAGTGATCGTTATTCAAATATAGAACCTAACAACAGTTAGGGTCGATCCTACAAGGAATAAGGTCTAGACTTGGAGTAATTAAAGCAATTAGGATGAATTAATTTACTTATTTCTCGAAAGGGGTGGTTTGATAAAATGCAGTAATTAAACCTAAACTAAAGTCCAACAGTTAAGTGCAAGTGTTATGAAATCAATGAGAGAAGTGACTAAGGTATAGTGTTCCCTGTGAATTCCTAACTCGGTATAACCAAATAATCGTAACCTTTTCTAGTATGTAGCATGCAGAACTTGTAAGTTATGTTCACCTAACCCTTTGATGCAGGCGCTAAACAAATTTTACCACATGACTTGATCCATCTATGGGGTGTTGCATTACCAACCCTTACCTTGTCCCAATACAACCATCCCTTAATCCGTTTAGGTTGATTAGACAAGTGTAATAACATTGAATCCTGTTATTTAATTCCTTTCCCATTCATTACCCCCTTGATCCATAAAGTAAGAATTAGGCGAGTTCTAACGTTTGCAACCGTTAAAAACGTTTATAGCGAAGAGATAAATAATACATGGATTACGAATTATTCTATTTTACTTTGTTAGTTCTTCATGGTTCTTACAACCTTAGTTGTGGAAATAGCTACTCATGTTCGTTGTAGATGAAAGAATCATGTTATGGATTTGCATAATTAAACACTTACAACGATGTATTGAAGAACACAAAATTCGAAATCTCCATGAAAATCACAATGTTATAACTCAAAAGTAATGTCAAAATTAATCCATAAGAACAAAGTAATAATCTCAAGTAACAAGTTATGGACGTTCTAACTGCTCTCTTTGTCTATAAAAAATCCTAAAAACCTATTTATAATACAAAGAAACTAAATTCTAAACAAAATAGGAAAACTGGAATCAGGGCCTCAGACAAACAGAGTTACGTGCCGTAGATGAAATTACGACCCGCGACTAGGCTTCGTAGACTGCACTCCTCAAAATCTTTCTTTAATATACGAACCCTACCTATGGACCATTTTCTGACTTATGGCCCCATAAGAGGTTTCGTCTGGTATCTCTTCAGCATATATGCAAAAGTTTTGCTCCTCCAGGAACGAACTGATGTATGGGTTGTCAAACATTCTATGACCCATGGTAAAACGTGTCTCAACCTTTGAAAATCATCCCTTCACTGGATCCAACCTATGAAACCTATCTACGACCCGTGGAATGAACCACGGCCTATAGAGGGTCTCATAAAATAACAAAAAGCTAAAATCTGCACTACTTAGCCCAAAAATTTCCCAACTCCTGTAATTTTACAAAATCAACATAAAAACACATCAAACCTGCAAACATCGCATCAAGAACACATAAAATTCTAAGTCTAAAGCATCAAAAATACCGTATTTTTTAGGTACCTCAACTAACTAATCAAGATAAAGTCATAAACTAAAATCAAAGATAAAATCGAGGTGCAGAAAAAGCAATCACTAAACAACAACATCAAATTCAAATATCAAGAAATATTCATCCACAATTCATAGTACACAAAGATGATCAAAATGGTAAAATAATGAAATAGTAAAATTTGGAGGATGGTCACGAGCCACCCGATATAAACCTCAACTCGTCAACTGTAAAGTAAAGAACCCCGAAACTTCTCTATGGGACACCCAAAAATATGCCTCAAGCTCATTAACTAAAATAAAAGGAACTCGGAGCATGTCTACAGGCAACCTGAAAATATGGTTTAAGTTCATCAACAATGATTAAGACTATAACAAGATATTGCAAGTCATTCCTCATTCTTTTTATTAAATTTTGTTATTATTCATATATTCCAAAATTTTCATGATTAGCCATTTTCACTAATAAATCTCCATATAAGTTTTCTCTCCAAATTTAATCAAATAATACACAACTAATGTTAAGATTTATAAAAACTTTCACACATCATACAAATTCAAGGAAGCTCCCGACAATCACTCAAAATCTACTAACTTGAACTCTAACAACTCCAATTGCACGACCTTAGGCCCAACAACTAAATATTTACATTTAAAAAATAGGAATGAATTGAGAAGTACACAAAAAGAAGGAATACCTTTTTGAATCCCTTTTATAAAGTATTTACATTTTTGAAACACATTTTCTATTTATTATCTAGATATTCTATATTTGAAAACTACTTACCATCTATAGCAACTGTATTACGTACTAAAAGTATATTATATATGTATTATAAATATATTATACTTATCTTAATTTTAAAAAAGCACTGTGTATTAAAAATTAATTATGTATGTAATATAAATGAATTACACTACGTATAAAAATAACTTTGCATGCAATATAGATGTATAAGTGTCTTAAAATACACTAAACTTATTTTGGTAAAAAATTTACATTATGTATTAAAAGTGAAATATATATGTACTAAAATTATATACCTATAAATGCTAAATATTTTCTAAATATGGTATATATAGGTAAGTTACCCCCAAAAGAGGATATTTAACTCAAATAAGTTAGCACACAAAGTGCTAAGTATCATGCAACCTAAGAGTCATTTCTAGAAATACTAAACAAAACAACATCAAGAATCAATCTAAACTAAGGCTTCCTTTGCTAAAAGCTATACTGATTACCCAACAATGGCCATCAAGTTACTAAAAAGATTAAGAAAACAACTAACTAACCCAAATATCAATCTAAACATGATATACTATTTAAATTATACTCAATCAAATCAAGACAAGTCCAAAAGAGAAGACCATAACCTACTTCAAGGTCGTAACCGCACTCGGACTGCTAAATCGAGGCTTTTCCTTTTCGAGAAGCCTTCAGAAGATGTCACTCTATCAAATTATCAAATAATACATCAAAACAAGACTAATGATATACATATTGATATATATATAAAAATAGAGTCAAAATCAAATTAAAATTGACACTGAAATCTACACACGTAAAAACAATCAACTTCATTATAAGATCTCAATAGCTTAAGGAACTTGTACCTCAAAAATTAACACAATCGAGCATCAAAAAGTCCCAAATTAACTCCACCAAAATTCAAGTCCTAAGGAATCAAGAGATGAAAAAAAGTCAAATTAAGCAAGACTTTCAAGATTTTTAGAAGAACAATCAAGCCCGAATTATCCCCACAAGAAATTTGAATCAAACGCAATGAAAATCATCGAATTTGATCAAGAATTGCCCTCAAAATCTCAAAGTTAATAAGTCTCAAAATGGGACTTAAAGGTTGAAATGGGTGTTTTAAACATACTGCCAAGCAGTAAGGTGTTCTCCACGAACACGACAAGAAGTCTGCGACTACGAAGATCTGGACAAATGTTGCTTCCCCAGCACACAGAAGTGTACGTGGTCAACCCAAGTAATACAGTGGCTCTTGTTAGAGACCGAATATTGAACCCAAAGGACTTAAATTAGATTTCAGTTATAAAACAAAAAAGATTATGCTATGTGTGTCTCTGTGGGAAAATAATGAAAGATTTTTGTTACTAATAACTTAACTAAATTAAATTAACTATTGACAAATGGTCTTTAGAGAATTACCAATTTAAAAGTGATTTCTGGACTACAACCTTTTCAACAATGGTCCTAACCATAATACTTGTGATTACTCCTGGATTTTCTAATTATTGATTCACAGAGTTTAAATTACCTAAGCAGGGTTGCACGCCTCTACCGGCCTACTTCCCTTGACAGCCTAACTACATCGTTGAGCGAGAATAGACATGATAAATAGAAATGCTTTAATGTCATCATCCTGTATATGAACCAAGCTAGGTGTATGGGTAGGTGTCGCAGGTCTCCCATCCATGAATCATCTAGTTTTCTAGACGAACAAGCTCCCTATATCCCTATGTTCTATCCACTCCAACATCTTTCAAATCTAGAATAGACAACATATTTACCTCATGGTTGGCCAGACTATGAAGTATAGTTACAAGAGATATAAGAGTAATTGCATGAAAAATCCATATATAAATCACAAATATCAAGAGTT
The DNA here is from genome assembly GCA_038996855.1 of Solanum aculeatissimum. Classification (NCBI taxonomy): domain Eukaryota; kingdom Viridiplantae; phylum Streptophyta; class Magnoliopsida; order Solanales; family Solanaceae; genus Solanum; species Solanum aculeatissimum. The sequence goes on along the minus strand of JBCEWC010000354.1, from coordinate 4,070 downwards.
AGGACAATGTCTATGGCTATAATCCCAGAATATGGAAAATTAGCCATTCATGATTGTTCTAAAACAAAGCAAATGTCTAACAAACATTCAAGAATGGAAATTACAGAAGAAAAACTAACCAAATCAACCTGAGACTAGAGTTATTTGTCCCTTTTCATCGTTCCTCCCAAAACAGCTACTAAAATAATATTTTTAAAACTAAAATTAAACCTAGGGAGCTCATTTCTCGATTTTGCCCTCGCGTCTTCAAAGTCCGCAACACAAACATTGACCCCTGAAGTGTATTTCTGCATTTTCTGCTGACTTGGCCAATTTCCCTTTTTTATCTTCAAATTCGCAATGCGAACTTGTGAACTTTTAGTGCTTCATGCCTTTTTTCTTCTTTTTTTTAGCTTGGTCAGCCTCCTTTCATGGTTCAAGACGCGAACCTTCCTGTTTTTCCAAGACTGGCTAGTTTTTGTACTCCATTATGCGGTTGTATCCTTCTTCGATTTTTGGCTATGAGCCCGGGGCATGCGTACCTACTTAAAACCTACACAAACATAATCAAAACACGCTTTCGGCGAAGGATTAGCAAAGCAAAGCAGAATCACACTAAAAGCACCTAAACTACATGGATTTATCCTCGGACTAGGCTCTATACGTAGGCAATTTTAGCTAGTTTGGCATATAAATACACCTAAGATCACCACCCCATACTTAGAGCTTTGTCCGTCCTCAGACAAAACAAGACACGTGCATGTGACCTCTAGGTTTTAACACTCAAATGGCACCACATCAAACCTTGTAGTCATGGTACATGTGAAGTCTCGTAGAACTTCTGTTTTGAGGTACTCTAAACATCAACCCTTCAACAATCATTTGCCCTCACCGGAAGAATTACCCAAGCACATGCCACACACTCTGCTGAGAGATTTAACTGGGTATATAATCAACTCTTGCTCTCCCAATAGATTTCTCATGTTGCTCCTAGTTCCCATCGACTTGCCTTTAATATGACACCTCACTAGAGTCAAAATCTAACTTAAAGGATCACTTAGGTATTTTATTTGGTTGTAATGTAGGCTAAATGTGGGTGGGTAGGGATCTTAGGCTTATGATTTAGTGACTCAACTCCCAAGCGGTTGTAGCCTCCACTACATTTGCTTTCTAACACTCTCTTCTCTGGTTTATGCATCATCTCTATCGTTCCATCTCCCATTTAATTTAACTGCACACCCCTGTGTAGCCTCTAAATTAAAAAGAACTAATAGTTTATTTGCTATTTATTTTTAAAAAAAATTAAGGACAGTGCCACTCTGTGACAGGTCCGCGATGCGGACAGGTCGCGGACCCTCACTATTTTAGGTCCCTATTTTCTCTTTTTTCTCAAGGTTTGTCCTAGGACACCTTTTTAAGCTTACTTCCCTTCCTCTTTTCATGCTAAAGCGCTTAGGATTGTGGGATAAAAAAACATGGTCAAAAAATAAAGGGGATTATGCTTAAAATGTAGTTGTCCAAAAAAAAAGCTAAGGCTCAATAGGATTGAATGGGGATGACTATCTCAAGGGAGGTTAGATTATGGTTTAATCATAGGCTACCAAAGAAATGCCTAGATCCTATCCTCTAAGTTCTATTCCTATCTAGGTTGGTCCACCTACCAGGAAAGTTCTAGCAACTGTTGCAACATCGAATCACAAGAAAGCTCACCCTCACATGGCATATTTTCATAAAAGGATTCATGTTAGATTCACCTTCACATCATTCTACAGGATTCAAAATTAAGCATGCATCCAAATTTTCAAAATTTGGATATAAGCCATTCAACGTTTATTCAAAGTCATTCATAATTTTCTCAACTTACACGCACTACGTAATATTTCATTTTACTTCTACCAATGACCTACATGAGACCCACTAATGACGAATGCTTTTATGATGGTCATCATCCATCTATCATAAGGCCCCGTTACTCAACTATGACTAAGTCCTAAACATTCACAACACCAATATTATCACAAAAACAATGCCATGCAAACATTATCATAAATACTAACATTAAACATCCACACATACTAACATTATACAATTAATTACAGACTCAATAGAAATAAAATGATGTCCAAACTAAATAAATATAGCAGCAGAAATTAAAGCATAGTTTGACTTTATACATCGCTGGAATAGAATAAAATAAAGCATAAACATAGAAGTACTCCCACCCCACACTTAAACAAAGCACTGCCCTCAGTGATAAACCATATAACATGTGGGATGAAAGCACGATGCTTAGTTCTCCATGGTAGTATCAGGAAGTGTTGGGACTCCCTCCGCATTCAGGGGTGGCTCTTCCAGCCCCACATTATCTTCATCCACATATGAACCCTCCCTAGAATATTTGGGATATGTGGATACATCATCCTCCACAGGCTCAAAATATTTGGGCCCAATACCTAGAACAGCCTTGGCATAGTCATTCAAGGGGAACTGAACCTCCATTAAGGTGAGCTCAGTGTCAGTGCAAGGTTAGGCACCAATTCGATGGTGAAGTATCTCTAGGATATACATCCTGTCCATAATCAGCTCATCTTTGTATGCTCGCTCGGATGTAGTCATAACAGGGCCCATCGACATATCCGACCCCTTAATGTTAGTGACACAATGAGGTGGGGTCTTGATGTGTGGAAAGTAGTCCAAAGGCTCCAATGGGACACTTGCACGCCAGCATAATTTAGTGATCAGTCCACCAAAAGCATACTTGCGCCTATGGTGCATACGAGCCTTCCTCATGGAGGATTTGTAGATGGTGCCGATGTTCAAGTCTGCTCCTGTCATGAAGGCGTATGCAAAACATACTCGGTCCCTTGTAATCTCAGTGAAGTGCACTCCTGGGAAGATAATGCTACTTTGTTTTGTGGTTTTTTTGTCATTCCAGTAACTAGGTACAATCAAGGAGGGCTCAAACCAACCTGAACCAAGAGGATAACGAGGACGAACTAGAAGTACCAATTGAAGAAAGGCTGAACCAACTTAATGAGCTTGATGAATTTTGCCTAAAGGCATATGAGAGTTCAACCCTGTATAAGCAATGCATGAAGCTGCAACATGAGCGGCGCATTAAAAATTGCCATTTTGCACCTGGAGATCTGGTATTTCTCTCCAACTCTAGATTGAGATTATTCCCTGGAAAGCTCTAATCCAAATGGATTGGACCATTCAAAGTAGCACAAGTATTCAGTAATGGAGTTATTGAGTTGGAGAAATGATATGTCTCTACATTTAAGGTGAATGGTCAAAGAGTGAAGGTATACCTTGGTAATGAAGAAGAAATCAAGATAGTGGAAGCATGGACACTTGATGAAGTCTGAGGACTCAAGTGAGCTAAGTCGTGCCGCGACAATAAATCAGGCCCTACTTGGGAGGCAACCCAAGATTGAGAGAGGCGCTTAGGCGCTCAGGTATGTTTTCTTTTGACCCCAGTCCTTTATCTTTTGTTTACGTGCATTGAGGACAATGCACAATCTTTTTTATGGGGTGTGGGTGATTACAAGGCCTCAGTGAAGTCTGAGTAACTTTGGCCTATAACTATCCTACTTTTTTATTCCAAAGGGTTTTCTTGCTTGTGTTCTTTTTCCCTGCGGATTTATTTTATGTTGAACTGACATGTTTAGGATGTTTAGATAGCATTATTAGAACATAGTATTGATATTCATGGCATAGTAAATTTTGTGTGAAAAATAATACCATCAAATTTTTGTTTAGCTAGTTTGATAGTAACCATGCATGATCAGGTGTCTGATAGTATTTATTTTGACAAGCATGTGTGAACTGTGATAAAAAGCATGATCTGTTGGTTTGTGTTAACATGTAAAGCAGTGCCATGAGTGAGTGAGCTTAATTGGATGATTATTTACTTTGCTTTAATTCAAAACTTGCCCTATTACTCAGATTTAGAATCTAGGTTAGTTGGTTGGGAAAGGATCTTAGGCCACTGTTCTTATTTAAACCACTTAACCTAAATATAACCAACCAAATATGTTATGTATCCCTTGATCCCTATTTTTGAGCCTAAAATTGACTCTATTCTTTGT
>JBCEWC010000353.1:0-60885 GCA_038996855.1 Solanum aculeatissimum | reverse complement strand
ACGGAAAAAATTAATTTAGTTTGATATTTATTATATTTTAAAGTTTAGAAATGTTAGTTTAATTTTACGTCTATATTATTTGTTAAAAATTGGCCGATGAAAAATCTAATCGTCGGATTTTGAGGCCTCCCCATTTAAAAAAAAGACAAAAAACATTTTAGTTTTAGATTAATTTATTCTTTATTTATTCGTTACTGTGTATATTATTGGCATAAGATAAATTTTAGGACGTTTTTTCATATTATTATTTATTTTATTTTTTTGTGTATATTTCATGATTATTATACTTGTGTTATATTGTTTATCTCCTCCTCAATTTGGAAAAAATGAGTTCAGTCGGGACCCACAGTTGTGGATTCTGAAGGGTGCTAATACCTTCCCTTCGGAATAACTTGAACCCCATACCCGGAGTCTAATTGGTTCGCAGACCCTATTTTTTATAAATAATAATTGGTTTCCTAATTAACTTTAAAATTAGGTGGCGACTCTAAAATTAAATTAAATTAAATTATTTTTTCTTTTAAATTCTTTTATTAAATTATTTCTTAGCGAGTTGTCACGACGTTGCGCCTTCGTCTCCCCTGTCTCCCTGCACCCAAACCACACCTGTTTTTGTCCCCAAATCGTCACACTCGAGTTCTGGTCCAAGGAGGTTCTGAATTCAAATTCTGATGATTTCACTAAGTTTGGATCATCGTTTCTGATAGGGTTGCATGTTTGGTTTGTGTTCACGGGATTTTAGATGAATTCCAAAGTCCAATTCGTGGTTATAATTGATTGTGGTTGGTTTTTTTTACCCATTCTGTGCAACTAAGGGTCTTCTCCGTGTTCGCGTGGACCCCTTTGCGTTCGCAGAGTGTGTGGGCATTTGGCCTTCGCATTTGCGGAGCTAGGGCCCCCATTCGCGTAGCACAAACAACCACAACTCCACAGTCTAGGATGAATTGTCTGCATTTGCGGACGTGGCTCTATGTTCGCGGAGTTCAATGCTTACTTGAACAGTGACTCATTTTAAAAGACGCATTTTGTTCCTTTTTCATCATTTTTGACACTTCAAGCTCCATTTTATAAGATATTTTTCGAGGGGTTTCCAGGAAAATTGATTGGATAACTATTTCTAACCTATTTCATTGATTCCTGTAGATTAATTTGTGTTTTTCATTTATAATTTTGGGTTTTTAATGGTTATTTGGGGATTTCTCAGACTTTGATTTCCAAACTTTAATTTATGATTTCTCCCTTATCTTAACTCCTTATCGAAATCATTTTCACCATTGAACTCCTTATCACCTTGGAAATATTTTCATTATTTAATTTTCAAATTTCAACTACATTTTTTGGCATGATATTTTTTACCATTTTACCCTTTTTCTCAGAATTAATTGATTTTAGTGTTATTAGCTCCGATATGTGATTGTGATGCCATATTTGAATAGATTTTGGTGAGTTAGAGTACTGTAGAAAGGGAAAAGCAGTGATTTTGACTTGATTCGAGACTTTATTTGAGGCAAGTGTACTTCTAACCTTTTGTTAATTATGAATGAACCTTGTATGCTCCTATGTGTATTGAATTGAGTACTTTGAGGGATAGAATTCTTTCATCATAGGTTTGATCATGATGTTTCTGATTGCATAATTGTTCATATGGTGATATATTGCCTATAAATTAATTGCAGATTCGTAACCTGTGTGATCTATTGAATCATTCGATATTGATAGCGAGATGATGCTTATATTATGATATGATTGATACATTGAGACTGTGATGATATCGAGACATTGATAATATTTAGCTACTAATAATATTGAGCTATTGATGATATTGAGATCATTATGATGTTGACATTATGATATAATTGTTATCATGTACATTGCATCTATTATTATTTGTGCATTAAAACTTGTGATGGCTACGACTGGGATATAAGTAAGGTTGTGGATTGGTGTCCAAGGTCTTTACCGGGCGAGCCGAGTTAATATGTCGGTGGTCTGAGGTCATTTTTGGACAGGTCGGAGTTATATTATGCTGGAGCGTTTTTGAGTGCAGGGTTATAGTTCGGTGGATTGCGGTTGGAATTTACGGAGTTACTTATGTTCTTTATTGATTTACTTTAGGTTAGTTCCATTTCGCTAAATATTCTGTTGTTTGGTGCTCACCCCTTGTTACAGTTTTGTAGGTTGTGAGCCCGGTTCATCCTGCTAGACTTTTATTTGTTGGATCGTGCTTCTGGATTACTTGTGAGGTAACTGATTATGTCTCCATGCAGGACTTTGAGGATCCAACTTTATGTTTTGTTATATTTGAGGACTATACATTTGAAACTTGTATTTCATTTGAGTATTCTGTATTTAGAGACTTGTACAAGTGACACTAGTTCTTGGGATAGTTGTATTTTGATTTCTCTTGCTTGTCTATCTTATTAGAATGTTATCTTCCACTTTTACTTTTATTGTTAAGTTGTTGGGTATTGAGCTGACTTGCTTTGGTGGGTTAGGTGAGTGTCATCACACTCAAATTTTTGGTGATGACAAGAAATTGATACAAAAAGTTTATTTTAAAAAATAGAAAAGGAAAACATTACCAAGTAACAATATGTAACACCCTGAATTTTTTTAAAGCTAAGATCGAGCCAGCTTTCATATGCTATAAGATTGTACCCAATGATTCCTAATTGAACATTGATTCTAAAGTCAATTTTTTAGTGTTGGAATGATTTGAAGATGTATTAAGGTCACCAGAACCCCCTAGTACAAAGTTGAGTTAAAAGCTTCCTTACCAATTGAATTTCGATGTAAGATTTAATAAAAAAGAATTAGGTAATCCAATGAGTTCAAATTGTATATATATGTTATGATCAATTCTTAAATATTCAAAGTGTATTAGATGTGATTTAGGATCATAAAGGATATCTTACACCAAGCCTATTTCAACGAATTTCTATCAACTCAAGTTCAAATGATCATATCTACTAGAATATAAAGAGTTAGGTGGTCCCATAACCTATCAAATTAAAGTTCTTCTATTCTTTTCAATGCCACCAAGATTGCATCAATTCAAATTTGGAGTAAAAATTTATGATCATTTTATTGGAGACGCGAAGAGGTAGCTAAAGTCTGCAATAGCTCCGTGATGCAGAGTTGATACATACTTTTCTGCCTAAATTAAATGACGTCCCTTTATTAATTTTTGAGGGTGATTATGTCCTATAACCTTGAATTTTCAAGAAAGCATCAAGTTAGAGCTTTCTTTCAAGATTCTTCATCAAGTTAATTCTCCATAAATTTCAAGCTTCCCAACCCAAATTTCTTCATTTATTTGTGAATATCTAAGAAAAATCTTAAATTGAAATATAGGGTTTTAAGAATTTCAAGAAAGGACTTCTTCTTCTTCTTTAAGTTAAGAATTAAAGAATCAAAGAGAAACCCTTCAACCAATGTTTTTCTAAATTTTTTCACTCTTAGAAAAAAATTATAAATTATAGAAGAGAATTTCTTTTCTCAAAAACAAGCATCAAGTTTCCAAGATTAGAGGTTTTCTCCAAGAAAGCTAGTGTTCTTCGAATTTGATTGTGATATCAATCTTCCAGGTATGTATGACTATTCATTGTGTTGAATTGATTTCGTCCATGCACCCCAAATGTTGATTCTTTACAATTGAGTTTGAGTTGAGTTTTGCCCTAATTCTAGAATTGAATTCTTGAGCCAAATAATACTTCTTGAGTTTTCTTGCATTTATTTATTTGATGGCGATACCAATGAGTCGAGTAAATGACTGAGATGTGTATTCATTCACATGAACCCTAGTTGAGTTAATGTCATAATTTTTTCATGCATTATTTGATGACTATATTGATGAATTTCCTACATAAAATAAAGTGTAGTTTTCAAATTAAGATGATGCATATTGTAATGAGTTTGATTGAAATTGAGAATTGAGTTAAACAATATTTTGAGCAGGATATTTTGATGATGATGTAAATGTGTTTTTAACGTATAATGATGACGTTGATGTTTGATGATGGATTTGATGTTTTAAAAACTAAAAGTCCAATGAGACTGGATGATGATGTTAATATGAACACATATTTTTAGGAGTAGTATAGAGCACCAAGTCGGGTGAGAGTACCATTAACTTGTAACACCTCCCAAGTGCCTTAGAATACTCTCATAATAGATGCCTTGCATAATGCATCATCCATACAGTTTTTGTCAAATCTGAGGCTATATTCTTGATCAAGAAGCAAAATTATGTGAAAAAATGATGTCGTTCAATTTTTAGACCAACCATTTCAAAAAGTAATTTTTTACAACTTTTTGTGCTGTCCAGAGGCATTCACGATCCCTCTGCATTTCAGAGAGGGTTCAACGTAAAAATGATTGGGACTCATATTAGGCCCAAATCAAGGAAAAATCAAACTTTGCAAAAAATTAACTACGTCGGAACAAGTCCACGTCGTGCCTCTGTTTTATCATAGTACAAATTATTTAATTTTTTTTATAGATTTAAGTAAGGGCAATTGGGAGAAATCTCTGAACTCTTATAGATGGAAATTCATGAAAATTCTACCATTTTTAGACCTATTTGACTCACTAAACTCCTAAAACTCCTCTCTAAACTCTCCAAAATGTTTCTTCCAAATCCTTACAAAATTTCTAAGGTTTCAAGGATCCTCCATTGGAGGCCAAGATTCAAGGGTATTTTCAAGATTCTTCCAAGTTTCTTTTGTCTTCTTCAAGACCATTAAGATATGTGGGTTTCTTTATCTATGGGTCCTTCCGCCCATGGAGTCCAAAGCCCTTTTCAACTCAACTCTTTAATTTCAAGACTTGTATCACTATGGGTACTTCCTATTCTTACTATTATGCATGAGTTAAATTGGAAATTGTTAATTATTGATTTGAAATGTATGAACTTCTTTCAAGAGGTATTATTATGAAATACTTTACGACATTTAAGCTATGTATGCTATGCTATTATGAAATGCGATGAATATTATGATTTATGAGATGATTCTTCATGATGCCTAAATTAGGGGTTTCTCAATGATTATCTTGGGTTGTTTGAATGGTTTCCAATGATCATGTTTACCTCATCCATGCACATTACTCTTAAATTTCTTGAATTTAAGTTCCTATACATAAATTCACCATGTTTTGGAACTAAGATTATATGATGAAACATCTCACACTACTAAAAACAACCAAAAATCAATACAAAAAAGTGACGGACTACGTTTCTTTATTGGTCAAATTCGATGGGAAAGCTACCCAGTCACTTTCATCACTTTTCAAAAGCGACGAACTGCATCATTTTTATTTTTTTAATTAATTAAAATAGCGACAGACTACATCTTTTTTTAAAATTATTTTATTTTTTAAAAAAAGTGACGGACTTAGGGGCCCTGTTTGTCACTTTTGTTCTTCATCTTAATAAAAATTTCAAGAAAAGCGGTAGACTAAAGGTCCTTGTCTTTCACTTTGCTGGAAATTTCTTTTAAAGAAATGGACAAAAGCGACAGACTAAGGACCTGTCCATCGCTTTTTCTGCAATTTTATAGCAGAAACCTGCAGTTTCTGCTGCCCACTAACAAATAATATTTCATCAATTTAAATTAATACAATCCATCCAAACACAATATACAACTAATAAATATGTTAAAAAACATAATAAGAACCATAATTAAGCACCAAAACGAATAAAATATTACTATACAAAGTTCTAAAGTCTTTCAAAACTAACAAAAAGTTTCAAATATTAATAAACAAACACAGGGAACCTATTCACTATTGTCTATGTACTGTGTACTATCGTTAGAGTCATCCGGAGTGTATTGTCTTGAATAATGGGTTGGAGGCAGCTGACAGACGAGGTTGAACACTTATTCTTTGATTTGCTGGACTTTTTCATGCATATTCTTTTTGTTCTTAGCCCTCTTTGTCTCAGATGTTCCTAATGTGTGTGTAAGTTCTGTGATTTGTTTAGACATGACAACTATTTGAACCTGATCGAGGGCCTCGACTTGACGCGATGATCCAATACCTTCTAAACCTGATTATAGTCATAGTATGTAATTCCTAGAGCCCATCCCATATATATGGAAACGATGCCAAAACTTTGATATCGCTCAAACTACACCTCCAATCAGAGGATAAGTGATCGTTATCAAAATATATAATCTAACCGAGGTTAGGATCGATCTCACAAAGAATATGGTCTAGACCTAGAGTAATTATGAGTAGTTTGAGTAGAATTAACCTACTCATCTTCTGAAAGGGAGAGATTTTATAATTGCAGTAAGTAAACCTAAACTAGAAGCAGGTGTTGTGAAATCAGTGAGAGAAGTAACTAGAGTATTGTGTTTCCCATGAATTCCTTAGTATTACCACACAATCGTAGTCTTTTCTAGTGTATAACAAGCAAAATGGTAAGTTAAGTTTACCTAACATTTTGATCCAAGCGAGAGAAAAATTTTACTACATGATTTGATCCATCCCCACAGTGTGACTTTACTAATCCTTACCTTTTGTTTCAGTACAACCGCCCCTTGATCCAATTTGGTTGATTAGACGACAGGAATCACATCAAATCCTGTTAACTACTCCCTTTTATCATTTCTTATCACCTTGATCCAATCAATTATAATTAGAAAAAGTTGTAACATTGACCACCATTGAAAAACATTCACATCGAAGGGCATAATTAATGCATGCATGCACACTTTTCAAAAATTATGAATTATTCAATTTTACCTTGTTTGTTCTTCATGGTTCCCACAACCCTAGTTGTGAATTTAACTACGAATGATCATTGTAGATGAGAAAATCATGTTAAAGAGTAGCATAATTCAACACTTACACTTATGAAATAAAGAACAAGCAATCCAAATTCTCCATAAGAAATCACGATGTAATAATCCCAATGTAAAAATCACAAACTATGAGTTCTCAAAGTATTTTTTCCTCTCGTGCGTCTCTCTACTATTTTTTATATCTAGTACGTCTTTCCCTCTAAAAAATTGAAAACCTATTTATAATAACTAAAATATAAATCCAAAACAAAATAAGAGAACTGGATTCAACAGCTGCTACAGACTAAGTTATGGGTCGTATAAGGAACCACGACCCGTACCTGGGCTATGTACTCTACAACTTCCAAAAACAAACTTCAATTCCATGAGACCTTCTTTTTGACAATCTTTTGACTTACGGTCTATGAAGGTTTCGTCTGATAGCTTCTCAAAAACTCATCAAAATCTAATCCTCCAAGCACGATACTAATCCACAACTCATGAAATATTATACGATTCATTTGACAGTCTGTGGATGTAACTTACTGAAAATTATCCCTTCACTGGATCTCACTTAGGAAACCAACCTATGACTCATGAAATAAATCATGACCCATAGAGTTGTCCGTAAATCACCAAAAACTGTAGTTCTACAACACTTTACCCAAAATCTTACCAAATCCTATAATCTAGTAAACTAAATATATCACATCAAACCCACTAACATCACTTTGAAAACATACAAAATTCTAAGTTTTAAGCATCAAAAGTGCTGTATTTTGACAGCACATCTCTGCCAACCACTTTTTCAGTCCAAATTTGAGTGGACTGTTTAGGTGTAAGCAGGACCTCATCTCCGAGCTCACGTACGTGCTGTTTGTACTCTTTCTACATATTACAAAAATAATAGTTAGAAACAATACTTAATATATATATTAAAAATAAAAGTTAGAATAAAAATATTTTATATGTATATATATATATATATATATATATATATAAATGTGTTAAGTAGCTTAGATAGGTTCATTCAACCCTTTCTTCCACCCATAAATCTGAATCTAACTCATTAGTCTTCTTTCTCCCATGAGTCTTCTTAAAAACCTCATGACGATATGGAGTGAGTCCAAATGCTTACTCCTAAAAATAATAATACAAGTAATAAAATACTATTTAATCAAATAATTTATTTAAGATTATGAATTTAAACTTAAAGAAATCTTACCATCTCTCTCAAAATAATACCAACACTCTTTGAACCTCCGGTGTGCAACGAGCCACCCGACCTTTAGACTACCTCTAGATTTTTTGGCTTGCTCGAACATAGCCTTAAATTTTTTAAAATCCCAATACCTACGTAAGTCTTCACACAGGTGAGGCTGCCACCAACCCAAAGGTTTTCCATCATCCAGAGCTTTCTTGAGTCGGTTAGACAGTTTGGCACTCACTTTTCTTTCAAAATTTATCGCAATGACCATATTGTACCTTGACTCCCAAGTACATAAAGTCTAAAAAAAATAAAAAGTGCTAAAGAATTAGTTAAATAAAGTGTATTAAACTTAACTTAAAATAAATATGTAAACATATATACACCTTGAATTCATTAACATTGCCTGATGGATATTGTTTAGAATCTTCCATCAAGAGTGATAGGGCTCATTAAATATCCTCTTAACACTCTCTTGTAGGGTCCTAGCAGTAGCCTTCGAAGAATGCCACTTGTAACACATATAATAAACATGTTAGTTCATGAACATTTTATTAATGTAGCAAAAATAAATAAAAAAAACAAACTTATGAGGATCCATCAGGCTCTATCATAACTCTCCTAAGTCTGTCCCGTTGCCAGGAGCTAACTCAGGCACATCTTGTGTTATCTCAGGTGTAGCCACAAAAGTAGGTGAAGTTAATGCTGAATGATGTACATAATGTTGAGTCAATAGAGGAGTGACCGTCTCAACATTAGAATCTCTAAGTCTCAAGGGTGATAAGTGCAGAGAGTGAGATATGGGAGATAGAACAGTGGGACATGAAACTATGGGAGATGAAGTAGACAAAGATGATAATCTATGGGGTCATGAATATATCTCTGTGAGTAGCTGGTTGGTCTGGTCATAGGAAGAGAACCTGGGTTATGATGAAGAAGAAGTGTTGTGTAGTGTGAAATTGACTATGGTAAAGCAAAGGATCCATATGTGACACCCCATAACTCTATTCTTATATTTACCCATGTTTCAAGACTTATTCTTATACGTGAGAAGTGTATTAAGGTCATTAGAGACTTCTAGCACTTGGTCGAGTTCAAAACCTTCCTATAAATTGAGTTTATAGTGATAAATTATGCAAAGGTAACCTTTAAATGATCACAACTCTTAGCACACAGAAAATTAGATGTCCCATGACTTACCAAATGAAAGCTCTTTGAATTATCTTTTCAACACAATTGGTTTTACCTCGTTTGAAGTTCAAAGTCAAAAGTTATAACCGTTTTACTGAACACTACCAGACCAGAGTAGTTCCACGAAATCACATACAAGTCATGGATTGAAGTATGGCCCGTAAAGTTTGGTCTCATAAAAAAGTCCAAAAAACCAATTTTTAGCCTAGACTTCATGAATACATCTACAGGTAATAAAGTATTCTACGGGTCGTGAATTGGTCTCATGGAATGTTCTAGTGACCTAAAAAATGTGCCCAAAAGTTTACGAAAGTGTCCCACAAACTCGAACTCAATAACTATCTGGTCAGCGTAGGAGAGGATTGAACCGTAAAATCGGATGAGTCCTTATTGTCCCAAAAGAAGAACTTGATGTTATTATTGTGGATCCATTTATGGGATGTCCTTTACCCTTGCAAGGTATTGGATAGATGTGGCAACCACATCGCTTTGTTATATCATCACCGTCTTATAGGTGATGGCTATCAGTTAGAGAAACTCCCAAATAAGCCTTGATAGTACTCTGAGTGGATGGGATGAGATCGTATATGAGTGGTTATTGTCTAAACTTCATTCTTACATTAGACTTTTGACTTGATGACTGAGTTCTTTACTTCCTGAGTTGAGCTATTTGAGTTCATGTTATTCTGACTTTACATGTTTCATTCTGCCATTTTACATACTAGTACATTCTACGTATTGATGCCCATTTGGGTCTGATTGGTGAGTCCTCCCCTACTTTCGGAGGATGATATATTTTTTTCTTTTAGCTTTGAGTTTAGACTTTCTATTTTAGTTTTGAGGTAGTTATGGACCTGCCATTGACACCAATTAGTCAGATGATTAGAGGCATCATAGACTAGACTGTTGAGTTAAGATTGGATGTTATGTTTGTCTAGTTTATTTTACACTAGTCTTACTTAGTTGATGGATAGATTATTTGGCCTTTGGCCATGATTTTCATATTATCATTTCATTTCATTGAGTATTCTTTGTTATTGATGTCTTCTGCTATTAGATTGTGATTGAACGAATATGATAAAGTTGAGTGGTTTGCTTAGGGGCTAGCAATAGTCTTTGAGTGCCGGTCACGCCAAGGGTACCCTCTCGGGGTGTGACACCATAGTCCCAAATAGAACAACTTGATTAGGACTAGCTGCCCACCGTTGCATATCTAGTACTGAGGAAATATGTCCTGTGATATTCTCAAGATCAATAGGTCTCATACTTGACGTTTTCTTCTTAATCCTACCAGAACTGCTTATCCCAATATGATTTCGACATCTATCACCATCACCTAATGACATCTGCATGTAAAGTAACAAGATAATATATAAAAATTAAAATTAAATAAATTTAGTGTTAGCATAATAAATTAACTTACATACTAGTTATAACATATCACTCTATTCCTCACTTATTTCATTTTCGTGATCCTCCCATTCTTTCTCCTCAGTTATTCATATTCATTGTCCTCTCATACCTCCTCCTCAAATAATTTATATTCCTCCTTTACTTCTTCCTCAACATTTGTGTAATATCCCCAACTTCATCCCCCTAGTCTGAGTAACTCCTTAAGAGAAGCTGATAAAAATAACTTATAAAAGTCACTGGAAAAAACAATGACGGGTCATCTATGGCCCGTAGAATGATCTATGGCTCGTAGAGTTATCTATGGCTTGTAGATCCTTGTAGTTGCCCATGTGACTTAGAAAATTTACAATTTTTCTAAGTCTGAGGTCCATGTACGAGTCCTTCTACAGACCATTCTTCAATCCACAAGCCGTGGAATGGGTTTCGTAGGTTGATGTTTCAAAATATCGACTTTCTAGATACTAAACCACGATTAACATGATGCACGTCATCCTTTTATGGCACGTTGTAGGTAGTAGAATCCAATCTAATAACCCAAATTTTGGGCACTCCTATTTACAAGAGGCCTTCTATGGCCCATGAACGGGGTTAAGGGCTTCATATATTTCATAAATTGCATAACATTCTAATGAATTCATATCATTCTTATTAGCTCTTAAACATTCATAACTTGCACATCTTATATTAAGCCTTTTATCAACACAAAAAGTTTGTCATTTAACCTTAATCAAAACATGGTGGGTATATATGTGCGAGCTTAAAATAGTGAAATTCAAGAGTATAGGACATGAAGGGAGTAAAACAAAATCATTTAGAAATCATTCAAATCAACCCACCATTATTGTAGTAAAACTCCTAATTTGAGTATCATGAAATTTACCTTAAAATCCATAGTTTCTCATAGCCTTTGATGAAAATAATAGTCTACATAGATTAAACATGATAAACCCAATCGTACATAAACCCTTGATAAATTTGCATGTACATAAAAACCAATAAATGATAATTTCCAACATAAATCATGCATTGAAGAAGTAATATAAGATACCCACAAAGAAACAATCCTTGAAATCAAGAAATTTCACTTAGAGAGAGGGTTGGGCTCCATGGATTGAAGAATCCAAGGATTAAAGACCCACATACTTTGAAACCTTGAAATTGATGAAGAAGACATGAGGAGACTTGGGGGATTCACCTTGAGACTTGAACTTTAATGGAGGCTCTTAAAAATCTAGGAATTTAATAAGGGATTTTGGGAGGAATTTAGGAGAGTTTGAGTGATTTAGGGCTAAAAATAGCTTAATGTTTGAAGGTTCACACTATAAAGGTGTTGGGATATGTCCCAATTTCTCTTGCTTGAATTAGAGTAAGTTCAGAAATTTTTGACCTTGGGGGGAATAGAGGCGAGGCGCATTGCGCCCTTGATCCCGCTCAGTATAAATTTATGTGAAGTTTAATTTTCACCTATTTTGTATAGGAATGAGTTTTTGACCTTTTTGTACTATCTTGAACCTTATCCGTAACGCAAATTGGTTGCACACTTTTCTGGTTAAGGAAAAATCAATCAAAAAATTATTTTTCAATACGGTTGACCTAAAAATCAAAGAAGATCTTTTTCATACACAATTTTGCTTCCTGAATAAGACTATAAAGTTTGATTTCCCAGAAAATATGCAGATTTTATGATATTCAAAAAATAAACCACAAGGACATTTCAAGTCGCGTAGGACGTATTACAGTTACTCAAGTTTTTTTTACACAATAGAAGTCCAGAAGAGTTGAAGAGGGGTTTATTGATTAGGAGATGTTTAAGGCCACTTTGCTTAATTATTTTTTCTCTCTTGAACTAAGAGAAGTTAAAGTGATGGAGTTAATGAATTTGAGGCAAGGTGACATGAGTGTGAGGAAGTATGCCCTCATATTTACAAAATTATCCAAGTATGCTCCTTCTTTGGTGATCGACTCTAGGGTGCGTATGAATAAATTTACTTTGGGTGTGTCCGACTTTGTGATTATGGAATGTAAGGCCGCAATGTTTAATAAGGAAATGGATATTTCATGACTCATGACATATGATGAATATGTGGAGAGTGAGAAACTTCAAAATATGAGGATAAGAGAGTCAAAAAGGGTTCCTTTTGATGGTGGATTTTCTCATGCTTAGTCCGGTGGTGGTCGTTTCCAACAAGGTCAAGGGTCGTCTAAAGGTTTGACAAAGAAAGGGCATCTAACCTAGGGCTTAAAGTGATGTGGATTCTAACATAATCAAGATAGAAAATGGTTATTGTCCATGGAATGGAGGACTCACCACAAACAAATATTCAGGCAAACATACTAGCCATAGGGAGGTGGATGAATAGGAGCTCCAGTCCCTACATGGTTAGATCTTGTAGGTAAAACATATGCATTGATACTTGGAATGTACTAAGTATTCGAGATACAATGAAACAAGAGAACATAAGCCATAAAAGACAAGATGCATAATCATATACAACAGAAATAAGCTCAATATGACATGAATGATCAATGCCTTAGTCAAAACATACATGTAACATAGACAAAATCTCATAACATGGAATACATATGTGGGAGGATACCGTAATTGATATATAAGACCATGCAAGCTACTATATAGAATCTCATTGTCGCCTCTACACCAGAAAAGAAGAGGTCTAATTTCCAAGGTAAACTATACCTCACATTATGGGTAACTTGACCTAGTTGAATCTACTAATAGCACATAGTTATGGGAAGTAAAGCTTTATATAAGGACCCTTGGGGATAGTCCCCCACTCTAAATCCCATTTGGTTTTAGGCCTAGTCCCACTGAATACACAACATAAGCATAAGTGTAATCATGACTTGAACGATTTGTAAAAATATATTAGTATGGTAGGAGTAGCTCATTATCATTTTTTACCTCTTCAAGTGAACATTTTTCTTTCACAAGAGGGTGTAACATATCATAAAGGGCTTCTTGATCTTTCTTAACATTCCTGGAGTTTTTCATGAACTCATAATATACTTGGCAGCCCATAAATCATCATAACATACTTGTATTACATAACTTGCCATAAAATATTTCATCAACATAAGAGGCTTTATCATATAGTTTTAGTCAAACATGGTAGGTCTATGCATATGAACATAAAATCATGAAATTCAATAGTATAGGACATGAATGAAGTAAAACATGATCATTTAGAAATCATTCAAAACAGCCACCATCATCATATTAAAACCCCTAGTTAGGGCATCATGAAATCCATTTAAAATCTATAATCTTTCATAGCTTTTCAAGGTATCATAACATGCATAACTTAAGTATCATAAAACAATTCATAGTATCAAACCTTAATAGGTGTCCATGCATATCCCAACCAATACTTGACAAATTCCAACTTAAATAATGCTTATAGTGAATAATAGAAATTACCCATAAAGAAATAATCCTTGGAAATCAAGAAATTTATTGAAAAAGCGTTTTGGGCTCCATGGGTAGAAGAACCCATGGATGAAGAACTCACATGCCTTGAGGTATTGAAATTTATGAAGAAGACTTGAGGAATCACCTTGAGATTTGACCTTTAATGAAGGAACTTGAAACTCTAAGAGTTTGGGTGAATTTGAATGAGGGATTTTGGAGTGGTTTAGGGAGGAATTAGGGAGTGTTTAGGAGAGGAATAGGGATAAAAATGACTAAATTTTTTAGGATTCCCATCTATAAGGGTATTGGGATATGTCTCAATTTTCCTTACTTGAATTTGGGAATTTTCGGAAAAAATTGTTCTTAGATGGAACAGAGGCGCGATGAGGAGATGTTCTAGAATGGTTTATTTTCATGCAAATTTCAATTTTCCCTATTTTGACTTAGGAATGAGTTTAGACCACTTTTTTACTATCATGAACCCTCTCCACAACACAGACAAGTCACATACTTTTCTGCTTAATGCAAGATCAAGCAAAAAAATTATTTTTTGATACGGTTGACCTAAAAATTGAGGAAGATCTTTTTCCTACATAATTTGCCTCCTAAAAAAGAATACAAACTCAAATTTGTCAAAAAACGTACGAAAATTATGATATTTAAGAAATCTACCATAAGGACATTTCAAATCACTTGGGAGATGTTACAATATCTCTCCCTTGGGAACATTTATCTCCGAATGTGATGAACGTACGCTTGAGAAGAGTGATTAGGAAATTTTTCATCCCAACATGAATCCATCAATTCAATTAAAATATCATGTTCATGAAATCTCAAGCTTATGCATCAAATACCATCAAAACATGTTACTATCTGTATGTATGCATGCAACATAACACAGAAGGGCTGAATTACATGACTTGACACTATATACATGATTGACTTATTACCTTAGGCTTGAATAGAGTGAAAAAGATAAGGATATCATTTCATCATGTTCGCTTCCGCTTCTGCTTCCTAAGTAGCACTTTCAACTTGTTGATTCCTCTAAAGGAATTTAACATATGCTACATATTTATTCCTCAATCTCGTCACTTGCATATCCAAATCTCAATTAGAACTTCTTCATATGTCAAGTTCTCTTCCACATCACCTATAAATTCCAAAAGCACAATAGAGTTTGGATCACGTATACACTTCCTTAAGATGGACACATGAAAAACTGGATGAACTATACTTATCTCCATAGACAACTCTAACTCATAAACAACCTTATAAATTCACCACAAGATTCTATAAGGCCCCACATACCTGGGGCTCAACTTTTCCTTCTTGCCAAATCAAACTACACCCTTCATGAGTGAAACCTTCAAATACACCCAATCATCCACCTTGAATTAAGATCTCTCCTTCTAATGTTGGAATAGGACTTACCTACTTTGAGCCTTATTTAATCTCTCCCTTATCAACCTCACCTTCTGCAAAGCTTCCATAACTAAATTAGGACCTAACAAAGCCATTTCTCTAACTTTAAACTACCCAATTGGGGATATACAATTACTTTTGTATAAGGCCTCAAATGATGCCATCCTGATACTAGAGTGGTAACCATTGTTGTACACAAACTCAATGAGTGGAAGATGCTTATCCCAATTACCCTTAAATTCTAAAATACAAGCCCTACACATGTCCTCAAGAGTTTGAATGGTCCTTTTGGCTTGACCATCTATTTGTGGCTGAAAGGACATGCTAAGCTTGACTTTAGTAGAATGGCCTCTTTGTAAAGATCTCCAAAAGTGAGAGGTAAATTGAGCACTACGATCTAAAATAATAGACAATGGAGCCCCATGTAATCAACCAATTCATGGATGCATAATTTAGCATAATATTTTGCACCATAGGTTGTTTTAACCTGTAGGAAATGAGCCGATTTCATCATCCTATCTACAATAACCCAAATGGAGTCAAAATGATTTTTGGTCTTAGGAAAACCAATCACAAAATCCATGTTGATTTCTTCCCACTTCCAAGTGGGAATCTCTATATCTTGGTGGCCTTTGATGCTCGACTTTAACTTGTTGGAAATGTGGTATCTCGCTACAAATTTTGCAATGTCTCTTTTCATACCACCCCACTAATACACTTCCCTCAAATCTCTATACATCTTTGTAGAACCGGGATGAATGAAATAGGATGAATTATGTGACTCTTTTAAAATCAAGTCTCTCAAACCATCAATGTTTGGCACACATAACCTAGCTTGGTGCCTAATGATACCATCTCCTCTTTGAGAGAAAATCTCTACCTTGCTCTCTTTTATCAATGCCTTCAATTCCAACAAAGTGTGGGGTTAAGGTCTTGCTTGGATTTGACCTCTTCAATCAAGGAATACTTGTAATTATCTGTAACAACCACACCTCTATTCTTGGATTTATCAAACCTAACCCACAATCTAGCCAATCAATGAACTTCCTTTGTTGAATCCTTGTTTCTATCCTCAACTTGAGCCATACTCTCCATGGATACCCTATTTAGGGCATCAACTATAACATTCGCTTTGCCCGGATGATAGTGCATGCTCATGTGATAATCTCTAAGGACTTCCAACCACTTTCTTTGCCTCAAATTAAGATCTCTTTGGGTGAACACATGTTAAAGACTCTTATGGTCGGTGAAAATATCTACATGCATCCCATACAAATGATGATGCCATATTTTCAAAGCAAATACCAGTCTCACTATCTCAAGGTCATCGGTAGGATACTTACGCTAATGTACTTATAGTTTTCCAGAAGCATAGGCAATAAACTTGCCACCTTGCATCAATAAACACCCCAAACCAATTCTTGAAGCATCATAATAGAGAAAAAAACCTTCTAACCTTTGTAGTAAAGCCAAAATAGGAGTGAATGTAAGCTTGTCCTTTAAAGTTTTGAAGCTTTTTTCATATTTGTCAAGCCAAATAAATTTTTCCTTCTGTTGTGTCAACTTCGTCAAAGGAGAAACAATAACGAAGAAACCCTTAAAAAATCTTCGAGTACCCTACTAAGCCCAAAAAACTCCTAATATCCATTGGAATCAAGGTCCTAGGCCAATTTATCAGTGCTTCTATTATTTTAGGATCCACTTTAATCCCATCACCCGGTACCACGTGTCCTAGAAAAATAACCTCTTTCAACCAAAAATTACATTTATCAAACATGATGAACAATTTTTCTTTCCTTAAAATTTGCAACACTACCCTCAAATGTCTCAGATGCTCTTCTTCACTCGGAGGATAAATCAAGATGTCATCAATGAATACCACAACGAACATAGCAAGGTATGGTTTAAAGACCCTATTCATGGGATCCATAAATATTGTCGATGTATTAGTTAGGCCAAAAGACATCACCACAAATTCAAAATGTCCATATCTAGTTTGAAAATCCATCTTAGTGATATCACATTCCCTCACCTTTATTTGATGGTACCCGGATAGAAGATCAATCTTAGAAAAATGACTAGCCACTTGCAATTGGTCAAATAGGTCATCTATCCTTGGTAAGGGATACTTGTTCTTTATAGTGACCTTATTGAGTTACCAATAGTCGATGCACATTCTAAGTGAGCCATCCTTCTTCCTTACAAATAATATTGGTGCACCCTATGGTGACTTTCTAGGCCTTATAAAACCCTTCTCCAATAAGTCCTTCAATTAATCCTTTAACTCTTTCAATTCCACTAGGTCCATACGGTAGAGAGGAATAAAAATGAGTTGCGTATAGGGGAGGAGGTCTATACCAAAATTTATTTCTCTTTTGGGAGGTACACCAGGGAGCTCATCGAGAAAGACATCAAGAAACTCATTAAACATCAGAATTGACTCAATAGAAGGAACTTTAGACTCGACATCCTTAACCCTTAAAAGATGATAGATACAACCCTTAGCAATTAATTCCCACGATTTAAGACATGAGATGGATATACCCTTATCTATCGAATCATGACCTTCCCACTCAAGGATGGGTTCATTAGTAAATCAGAACCTAACTTTGTGGGTTCTACAATCAATAAAGGCATGATATGCATGTAACCAATCCATCCTAAGAATAATATCAAAATCTACCATTTTAAGTTCAACAAAATCAGAAGGCAAGACTTTATGTAATATGGACACCGGATAACCCCTATAGACCAATCTAACAACAATAGACCCACCAATGGGGGTAAACACCAAAAAGGGTTCACATAGCAATTCGGGATTCATATCAAGCCTATTAGCAATAAATGGGGTAATGAAAGATAGAGTAGCACCCATATCCAATAAAACATACACATCATAATCATAAACCTTTAACATACCAATGAGAACATTGGGTGCCTTATCCACCCTTTGCCTTTCTTGAAGAGCATCGAACTAGTTAAGACGTGGAGCACCACCTTGTTGACCACCTTGTGCCCCTTGACCTCCATGGGAACCTTTTTTTTTTAGAAGACTCTCTCTACCCTTGTTCGGAGCATGTGGACAATCAATAATCTTATGGCCCAACTTGCCACACCCATAACAAGTAGTTGTGTCTTTAAAGCATTTACTACCATGATTTTCCTACACTCTAAACACTTAGGAGAGGTTGTTCCAGTATTTCCAACTTGATCTTTAGGGTTAGGCTCCCTATCATTGAAGAACCTTTAATTTAGAGCATTTTATAACCCTTGACCTTGAAATTTGTGGCCTTGTTGAAAATGACTACCTCCACCATCTCTAGCACCTTAAAATCCACCTTCATAATGAGCCCTCTTGGAATCCCTATCTTCCTCTTTCTAAGAGTTTCTCCTTCACGTTGCTCGACATATTTCATGAGCCAAGACAAGTCCATTTCCCCAATAAGCATAGTAGTGCGACATTCTTTCTTAACCAAGTCAGATACTCCCGATATATATTTGTTCATCCTTGCTCGAGAATCAACAACCATGTGAGGAGCATACTTTGAGAGCTTGTTAAGTTTTAGGGAATACTCTTTCACACTCATGTAGCCTTGTTTAAGATTTATAAATTCCATCATATTTTCCTCCCTTAGTTCAATAGAGAAAAAGCGGTTATGGAAGGAGGCCTTGAATTTCTCCCATGGAATGGTCTCATCATTCACTCTCTTCAGCTTCTATTAAGTGAACCATATTTGTGCATGACCTTTGAGTTGATAGGTCGTAAGTTCCTCCTTCTCCTCCGAGCTTACCCTCATAATTATAAGGACTTTGTACACTTTATCAATAAATTCTTGAGGATCTTGCTCCATTTTAGAGACATGAAACTCTGAAGGGTTCATTCTAGTGTAGTTTCTTACCCTTGAGGCCAAAGTAGGAGCATAACAAGCTTAGGCCCCTTGGTTAATTTGGTTGAACATGGCTAGTGCCAATAAGGTGATAACATTTTGGTATTCAACATAAGTAACCCATTCCTCTTGGGGATATTGAAGGGATGGAGGGACTTGATCCTCTTTGGGAATAGGATCCCTTAGTGGTATTATCTAGAAGCGCAAGATTCCAACCATTAGAAATTAGAAGTATTAAGAAAAATTCTAAAGCATGACATAGATCATGAATAAGTGAGTCATTACCTACATGCCTCATACCCTCCTATTCATATTTGTGGCATGCTTCACAACTATGAAAAAGATTCTACTTGATGCGGTATGTTGGATTTCTGAGAACCATTTATAAACCTAGTGCTCTGATAACCAAGCTTATCATGATCCAAGCCTGGGGCCAAGGTGTGACATGGTGAATAGGAATCCAACAGTCTCTCATAGCATACATAAGACATCCTTGGTTGCGAAAACATAGATCAAGCATCATTTAATCAAACTTAGGGGATTCACAACTTAGGATGCAAGCTATGGGAATAAGTAGTAAGGAGTTCCATTATACAATCTCATCAACACAAAGACTAAGGAAAAGGGATCATGGGACACACTCTATGGGGAGTAGGGACTTAGGAAGTTTGTCTCATGACATTAAACAACAAGCAACAATATACAAGGGATAGGGACTAAAGGGAATTCTTCATAGATACATAAATGCCACATAAATTATCATCTTACGTCATCCAACAATACCTCTAAACATAAGTGGGACGGGGGCCAAGACATGTCCGGGGCTCACCCTCAAAAGTAGATAAATAATATGATAGTCTTAACAAAATTAAGATAGAAAATGGTTGTTATCTATAGAATGGAGGACTCACCACAAGAAAATCTTCAAGTAAATATACTAGCCACGAGATGGTGGATAAATAGGAGCTCCGATCCCTACATGGTTAGATCATTAGGCCAAAAGTATGCATTAGTACTTGAAATGTACTAAGTATGCAAGATGCAATGCAACAAGAGAATAAAGCCATAAATAGAAAATATTCATAATCATACACGATAAAAATAAGCTCAATATGACATGAATGATCAATGTCTTAGTGACAACATCCATGTAATATAGACAAAATCTCATAACATAGCATACATATATGGGAGGAGACCATAACCAACAATCTCGATGTTTCCTCCCCTCTGAAAAAGGAGAGGTTTATTTGCCATGGTAAACCATACCCTACATTATGGGTAACTTAACCTATCAGGATCCACTAGTAAAATCCCATTTAGGAAATATAATACAAACCTATGGTGGCACATAGTTTTAAGAAGTAAAGCTTTATATAAAAACCTTTGGGGATAGTAGCCCACTATAAATTCCATTCTGTGCTAAGACTAGTCACACATAATACATAACATAAGCATAAGGTAATCATGACTTGAGTAACCTGTAAAAATATATTAGCGTAGTAAGAGTAGCTCATAATCATTCTTGACTCCTTCAAGTGAGAATTTCCTTTCACAAGAGGGTGTAACATATCATAAAGAACTTCTTAATATTTCTTAACATTCATAGAGTTTTTCATGAACTCATAATATACTTGGCAGCCCATAAATAATCATAACATACTTGTCTTGCATAACTTTCCATAAAATATTTCATCAACATAAGAGGTATTATCATGTAGTCTTAGTCAAACATGGTGGGTCTATGCGTATGAACTTAAAATAATAAAATTTAAGAGTGCAGGACATGAATGATGTAAAACATGATCATTTAGAAACCATTCAAAACAACCCACCATCATCATAGTAAAATCCCAAGTTAGGGCATCATGAAATCCATTTCAAAATCTATAATCTTTCATAGCTTTTCAAGGTATCGTAAAATGCTTAGCTTAAGTATCATTAAAAAATTCATAATATTAAACCTTAATAGGTTTCCATGCATATTCTAACCAATAACTGGAAAATTCAAAATTAAATCATGTTTATAGTGAATAATACGAATTGCCCATAAAGAAATAATCCTTGGAAATCAGGAAATTTATTGAAAAGAGGTTTTGGGCTCCATGGGTGTAAGAATTCATATACCTTGAGGTATTAAAATTGATGAAGAAGACTTGAGGATACTTGAGATATTACCTTGAGACTTGATATTCAATAGAGGAACTTGAAGCCCTAAGAATTTGGGTTCAATTGAATCAGAGATTTTGGGAGAAATTTGGGAGAGTTTAGGAGAGGAATACGACTAAAAATGGCTAAATGTTTTAGGATTCCCATCTATAAGGGTATTGGTATATGCTCCAATTTCCCTTACTTGAATCTGGAAATTTTTGGAAAAATTTGTTATTTGAGGGAACAGAGGTGCGATGCAGAGATGTTCCAGGATAATTCATTTTTGCACGAATTTCAATTTCTCCCATTTTGACCTAGAAATGAGTTTAGGCTACTTTTATACTATCATGAACCCTCTCCCCGATGCGTAGAAGTCACATACTTTTCTGGTAAGTGCAAGATCAAGCAAAAAATTATCTTTTGATATAGATGACCTAAAAATCTAAGGAGACCTTTTTCCTATACAATTTTGCCTCTTGAAAAAGACTACGACTTGGATTTGCCAAAAAAGATACAGAAATTTCAATATTTATGAGATCTACCATGAAGACATTTCAAATCGCTTAGGATGTGTTATAAAAATGGAGGATAATCCTTTAACAAACTTTCTATAGTACCCGACTTGGCCTAAAAACTTCTAATGTCTCAAGGAGTCAGTGTCCTAGGTCAATTCTCACCGCTTCTATCTTCTTAGGATCAACTTTAATCCCATTACCTGACACCATATGTCCAAGGAAGGAATATTCTTTCAACCAACATTTGCATTTGTCAAACTTAGAAAACAATCTTCCCTCCCTCAAAGTTTGCAATACCACACCACCCTTAAATGCTTCGTGTGCTCCTCTTCACTTTGAGGATAGATAAAAAATCTCATCGATGAACACCACAACAAACATATCAAAGTAGGGTTTGAATACCTTATTCATGAGGTCCATAAATATTGTTGGTGCATTGGTTAGGCCAAAAGACATCACCACAAACTTGAAGTGTCCATACTTTGTGTGGAAAGTTATTTTTGGAATGTCACACTCCCTCACCCTTAATTGGAGATAATCGGAATGCAAGTCAATCTTGGAAAAGTGTTTGGCTCCTTGTAATTGATCAAATAAGACATCAATTCTTGGAAGTGGAAACTTGTTCTTGATGGTAATTTTATTGAGTTTTTGGTAGTCTATGGACATTTAGAGTGACCTTTCTCACAAATAATACCGGGACACCCCATGGATACCTACTTGGCCTAACAAATCCCTTTTCTAATAGATCCTTCAATTGCTTCTTTAGTTCCTTTAACTTTATTAGGGACATTCAGTAGGGAGGAACAGAGATAGGTTGATTATCGAGCTAGAGGTATATGCTGAAGTCTATTTCCATTTTGAGAGGAACACTGGGTAACTCTTTCATAAAGACATTGGGAAACTCATTTATAATAAAACTGACTCATGAGAGGGGATTTCAAAAGTAATATCTCTAACTATTACTGGGTGATAAATACATCCCTTGGAAATCATTTTATGGACTTTGAGATAAGTAATAAACCAACCTATACATGAAAAACTACTACCCTTCTACTCTAGAATACACTCATTTGGGAATTAAAATTTGACCATATGTGTTTGACAATCTATAAAAGCATAGTAAGCATACAACCAATCCATCTCAAGTATGATATCAAAATTGACCATGGAAAGATATACTAAGTCATAGGGAATAACTTTTTACAATATGGACACGGAGCAACCGCTATAGACTCTTTGTGCAACAATGGACTCACCTATATTAGTACAAACCTCAAAAGGCTCATTTATAACTTCAAGGCATACATGGAATCTATTTGCAAGAATTGGAGTTATAAAGGATAAATTGGCTCCCAGATCTAATAGTGCATATACATCAAAATCATAAATTTTCAACATATTAGTAAAAACATTTAGAGTCTTTTCCACCTCTTGGCGGGCATGCAAATCATAGAACCTATTGGCCCTTGGAGGACCTTGATCTTGTCCACCTTGGCCTTGATGCCTAACACCACCACTTTTACATTTCTTGGCATGATGATCGGGCTTGCCACATTTGAAGCCTGCATTGGAGTCAGCTACACTTTTCTTTGTAGGGCCTTCAACACTTAGCACAATTGGAAGAGGCTTGTGCACCCGACCATCCTTGTGGAGTGGGATTAGTCTCCTTGTCTTTGTTAAAATGAGAAGGAGGAGTGTTGGTTGACCCTTGGCTCATTTGCTTTTGAACTCCTTGGAACTTTCCATGGCCACCACTCCTTTGGTGAGAGAGTCCACCACCATCCATTCAAGATCTTTTGGACTCCCTAACATTCTCCCTAAATTTATCCTCTTTAATTTGCTCTATGTGTGGAATTAGTCGAGAAATATCCATCTCTTTCACAAGCATTGCGGTCTTGCACTCTTTGGATACTAATTTTGACACCTTAGAGATAAATTTGCTTATTATAGCCCGTGCTTCAACACCATGAACGACACATATTTGCAGAGCATTGTAAATTTGAGGGAGTATTCCCTCACACTTATATGACTTTGTTCCAAGTTTATGAACTCTTGCACCTTTTCTTCCCTTAGATCTAATGGGAAAACCTGATCCAAGAATGATCCCTTGCATTCTTCCCACTCTATTTGGACAAATCTTTCACCCCTTTCATTGACCTATTAACCATATTAAACCTTTGCCACACCTTTAAGTTGATAGGTTACTAAGTCGATCTTCTCTTTCGACGACACCTCCATAATGGTCACGATCCTATATACCTCATCAATGAATTTTAATAGGTCCTCATCAACCTTAGAACCTTGGTACTCTGGTGGGTTCATTCTCATAAAGTCTCACACTCTTGTCGCTAGTGAAGGTGCTTAGGGAGGAAGTGTAACCTCTCGGTTGGCTTGGTTGGACAAAACATGGGCTAACATTGTAAAGGTGGCTAGAAACTCTACATGTGTCACTCCCACTTATTTTTTTAAGGGAGGGGATTTGTCTTCATTCACCTTCCTAAGTAAAGAATTTATTTTTGGAAGTGTGATCTAGAAATAGCAAAAGGAACATTGTTGGAAATAGCAAAGAGAACATTATTTTTACTTATTGGGTTGTTTTACATTCTTTTGAGAAAGGATTGAGCCCAAATTTATGGTACAGACTCAGGTAGCTGTAAGAATCATTATACAAAAGTTGTTTTGGAATTTTTGATACGGGCCCCACTTTCTCACGTTTAGCCCTGTATTTGGTTTATGTTTATTTCTTATGATTTTTGTGTCAAAATAATCGTATTGACACTGTGATTCTAATTCTAATAGCTTGATGGTGTTATGAGATTTCTCGGAAGGGTAAAGCGCCTGTAGAGTGACTTGAAGCACCCATGATCAAATTTCAGGTTAGCTATAGTCTCTTTTATTCAAGAATGAGTTCAGATATGTAAATTTTATCTTGGTTTCATGAATATTAAGAAGGGGGTGGGTTGGAGGCCACATATGCTGGAGCAGATAGTACTAGCTAATACATTTGAATGTCTGGATATCAGTTTAGCATGTTTTGTATGCTTATATTTGGCATATGGACTACATATTATAACATGATTATCTAGGACTGATAAGGAACTTGTTTGGTATGCTGAGAACATCTATGACTGATATATTATTTGTCTACCACATGTTTGGTTACTTTCTATCTGTTGGGACTTATTCTAGATTTAGGCTAGTGTTGCTCTAGACCTATGTTGGTTAGGATTGGTAGACTACTGTACTTATTCCTAGTGTGACTTGAGAGCTATAGATCCCTATAGACCAGACTAGCAAAGTTGAGTCTAGTAGAGTTAAGCCTCAGTTATATCCTATGCACTATTAGTGCGATCCTATGTCGAGTCCATAGCCTGCGTTGGAGTCCAAAGCATATCCTAAGATGGAGTCCAAAGCATAGCTGAGTTAAAGTCTAGAGCATAGATTGAGTTAGAGTCTAGAGTATAGCCTGAGTTGAATCCAAGGCATAACCTGTGTTAAAGTCCATTGTCATGCCCGAAAAGTAGGGGAGGCATGACTGGTACTCGATACCGTCATTGGTCGAGTAAGCCACTGACATTCTAGCAAACCAGACTAAGGGCCAAAAGATCGGGGGGCATAACATCTGAAAAGTTATGCCTGGACTATTTAGGTTATGAATTGGTCAACAATAAGTCTTATAAACCAAGGTAGATAATCCAAAAAGTTAAAGTACTAGCTAGCCGACGAGGTTGTAACCAGAGAGGTACATGCACACACACATATATATACATGCCAAACCAATAGATGGAGACTAAAAGTTACAAAAAAACCAACCCAAAATACCATGTCCACAATAGCCTTTAAGAGTGTCACTAGCACAGCTGGGATAGGGCCCTAACTATACCTAACTGTACAACAAAAAATAGATATCCTGTGAAAGCTCCAAGAAGAGGTGAAGACTACCAACTCATGGCTAAACTAGAATCCTAGCGAAGGGGTCGATCAAAAAACCTACCTAAACTTGCACACATGAAACAAAATGCAGCATCCCCAGGCAATGAGATGCTAGTACAAATAAAAATGAACTGGAAAGTAAAATCATAAATAGCTATAGTACAAAGGGTAATAGATATACCACCTATAGCCAAAACGCAAATAAACTTCATAGCCAACCCTTGACCACCTAGTGATCAAATATGCATGGTATTCTTGAGTAATTGCATGTCATGAATACATATATATTGATGCAAATGCATGAGATACTCAACCAAATGCCTAACAATGGTAGTCCTTTCCAGTAGATAACTAACATCATAGATAATATGAATATTGAATGCACATATGTCATGACCCGGAAGTGGGGCATAGATGTGACATAGTGAAGGAGAACCCAAAATTCCTCGATCAAGACATCATAGAATCATTACTCACATTATCAGTTCAGAAGCACGGAGAAGTAAACACATAGCATGTATTTCTAGGAGGAACGGGTCTTTAGACTCAAGCTATGGGGATGTTGCCAAAAGTGGGATGAACATGGATCACATAGCACATAACAAGTATTTCTAGGGGGGAGGGGTAAGTAGGACTTAAGCTATGGGGGCATACCAGGTTGGGCGACTTTCCACATAAGAACATTCTCAACATTCATAAGCCAATACATAATCATAACCATAATCGGGACATCACATCCATAATCAATTCTCAAAGTCATAATATCTCAACAAAGCATAATACAACGTGCAAGAGTTTTACATGTCCAATATAGCCTCTACATAAGATAGGATGGGGCCTTGACATAATCTGAGCTCACCCTCAAGTCATAAAATAAAGAAAATAAAACGATACAAGGAGGATAGAAAGTAGTTATTTCCCTTGAACAAAAGGGCACACCACAAGCAATTAGCTTCAAAGATGTCACTCGTCATCCAACAGTAGATAGAGGTCATCACCGGTCCCTACATGGTTAGAACATATAGACAGAGAGTATGGGTTAGCATAATAAAGCACTAAGTATGTGGGCATGCAATGCATATGACATAATAATATGACCAAGCAAGATGACAAGGGGACAAGTGAGACAAAAGGAATGCACGTAACCAAAGGATGAATATATCATAACAATATGCCATGCCATGATGCATGAAATGCAACCTATGAATCATATTATAGCAGGGATGTGATCTCAACCGACAACAGAGGGAACCTGAGCGAGCTACTACTTGGAATCAGACTACTTGCTAGGTAGATCCCTAGTCACCCTTCAACAAGGGGAAACATAACAAGTCATCCCATCTTGGGAGAAATCCCATGTTGGCACATGGTTTGATGGAAAGGAGTATGACCTTGGAGCTAGTCCACCCCGACTCCAATCCCTCGGTACTAAGCCTCATCCCACGGAAATACATATATATATGCAAGCCTTTCAAAATAGAGGGTTTACATTCCTTTCAAAACCATGCATCATTAAGCAAACCATATTATTATTCAAAATCCATATCTATACTTAGGCTAGAAAGCCAATAAGAATTTCCAAACCCATTTCCATATCAATGCAATAGGAGTAGCTTATCTACATAGCTTATCATATCAAGCTTTCATAACATATCAAAATGGTGCAAGCACCCAAAATGCTTAAAGAGCTATAACAAGAGACTATGTGATCACAAGTCTTAACATATCATGTCATAACAAGAGGGACATATCCTTAACAAGAATTTCATCATAACCATACTTCAATTATTATACCATGAATGAGGAATCAAGTGCACAGATAATGGAGATTCAAATCTTAAACCATAATTCAAATCATAATTCATGAGAAATTTCAAATTCAAAACATAATGCAATTTACCCATGCATATTAAACCTTCAAAGGGACATGCACAACAGACCTTCAAGAGTTTCAATGCACTTTAAGATATTCAAACTTAAATCAACTTTAATTCACCTAATCTCTACAGCCCAAAACTCAATTCAATTAAAATACATCAAAATTTAAAGAACCTATAATTAAAGAAAGCTTAAATTCTTAATTTAAAGATAAGGGTTCTTAGGTCTTCATGGATGAAAGAGAATCCATGAATCAATCCCACATACCTTGAAATTAACCAAGAGAATTGGATGATTTTACAAGAAAGATGATTTTTCCCAAATTTCTTCAAGCTTTCTTCAATGGAGGTCAAGAGGATTGAGAGAATTTTGGTGAGGATTGAAGAGTGTTAGAATGAATAAAAGGGGATTAGGGTTTGATTTAGGGGTGTTAGGAGACCTTAGAAAGGCTAAAAGGGTCATAGGATTAAACCAAATTACGAATTAACCATTAATAAAATGGACTAGATCACAAAATAGTGCCTCATGAAAGGCTGTCCAGGGACCGTCTACAGGTTCACAGACTTGGTGTCAGCTTGAACTCTCTGGGGACTTTCTGGACCAAATCATGAGGGGCCTCATGGATCGTGTAGCTATACACAGACCATGTACTGGTCCGTGGAGCACCACTTAGTCCAGAGTTTAGCCCCGAGCCTTGACCAACTCTCTGGATCACTTTATGGGACCTTTCACGGACCGTGAAGTGGTTCGTGGAGTTCCACATGGTCCGGGGACTGGTCCAAGCTCCGGGGGAGCCGATTGGATCAACTCACGGTATCCCACCACGGATCGTGAACCACCAAACGGTCCATGGTCCCTCACTTGACTCCATCCCGAATCATCTTTTCCTAGCATACTTTCACATACGGGCAGTCTTACTGTAAGGGCCATAACGTCCACATTTGAACTCCGAATCGAGTGAAACCAGTTGCATTGCGAATATAACTCAAAGATATTCGATTTGATATAAAATATCCCACAAAGTTCATCTCATACCAAGATATATAGCTTTTCAAAATTCATGATGTCTAACCGGCCTTACAATCTTTCACCAAAATAATTACTTTGAATCCAACCACTTAGATGCAACCCATGACCACCAAAATTCAACCATGGCGAGTTCAACACTAATCTTGACTAACAATTATTACGTTAAAATTTTTTTGGGTCGTTACAACATAGTAGGCCATAGAAAAAATTTAGCCAATCTTGGCTCATTCATACTCTTATTCTCATAATATCATAATTACTGTCGTAGCATATACACATGACTCATGGAAGTTTACATGTCTTTCAAATAATGTTGAAAACTTAACTCAACATTTAAAATGATGCCTTAACTCTGAAAATATTGAAGAAGGGCTGATTATGATTACTAAATTCCCCTCATAACCTTACTTCATTTTTAGTGACAACACTGAAAGAAGAGTAACATCTCAGACACATAGATAGGTAGTCAAGAAAGTAAATAAAATAATATATAGATATCGAATATCTAATTTGATTGAACGAATGAAATTTCAGTCTAGTATCATTATAAAAATAATTCAGCTACAATCCTAATGCCTTTTACAGAAGGTCTTTCTAGAAATAGAATAGTAAAATATCATATTTGACGTATTAGGAATTTCTTAGATTTCGTGATAAGAGGTGGGACAAAGCTTAGCCTTAACATACCTCTCGAACAAACGTCTGAATGCCCAAAGTTTTTTCACGAAAGTTTGTTCTTTACATCCTAAGCTTCACAACCACTATATACATATATGCAATTTATACACACCTATAAATAGTTCATAATTAAGCATAAATTGGTAGATTTTCCATATAGCCTTAACGTGATGAAACATCAGTAGAACTTCATAAAAATGATCATAAAAGATCCCCAAGATTATTACCATGGCAAACCAGTTGTAAAGCTAGAAGAATCAGCAAGAACAATAATTTTTTACGTTCAAAAAATATCCCCAAATACAACTAATAGGAGGGAAAAATAATTACAAAGTATAAAACACATATTTCTAGGTACCTAGGCACGAGGGTGAACTCTAACGATAAAAAATGCAAAAAAACATGCCTAAATCACCCAAGGACCTCATGGAAACCCTCTCTTCTATTCTTTACCTTTTTTGAACAGAAATGAAATGTTTGGGGTCTTAAAATGTCAGCTTTGCCAACTTATATGTTATCTTGATCTGACCTGATGTGCGACCTGGTATTCTGCTTAGACAGTCCATGGTAAAATAGTCATAACTCTTTACTCTTACCTCAGTTTGATAGGCGGTTTTGTATGTTACACACTGGACTCATTGATCTTTGATTTAATAGGTCATGGGCCTTTTAACTTCTCATATTTTTGGAGATATAGCTTGAGACATTTGGCCCAATGTTAAGAAGGATTTCTTAGAGAAGCTTACAGTAATTTTGGTTAACCTTCTTGACTCCAAAACTTAACATATGCCATTGTGATATTAAAATACCTCTTAAAAATCCATTATTAGAAAATTATACACTCTTAGTCCCATCGAAAATTTGAAACTTAATTTAAACCTTCCAAAAGGGTGGGGTGCTACTCAGACTATTTCTTTAACCCAAATATGTGTTTAAGGGTATCCTTGGACCTAAAACTTTAACTCCTTGATATTACCACTCATTTGTAATCTTATTACTTTAGTTACTATACAAAATCATATACACCTTATATAACATGTCACACTATGTATATTATGGAAGAAACGAAATATGGGGTCTCACCGTCTTCTCCTTTTAAGAACATTCATCCGCAAATGGGTCAAGACAATCCCTTGGTTACGTTCTTATCTACCAAAATGTTATTTTTAAGGATATACCTATTATCCTTGCAAACCATAAATCAACTTCTAAAAATTTCAACTACCAAGCTTCGTATAACTTTCCCATGATACGATATACCAATAACACTTCCAAATCATTTAAAATTTAATTAAGTTACTATAAAAAGATAACTGAAATTTTTTGAAATGTGACTCACCTTAAGTTATAAATAGATAAGGAGTAATTCTTAATCATTTCCTCTTCGGCTTCCCAAGTTACTTCCTCTATATTGTTGTTTCGCCATAACTCTTTCACGAAGACTACTTCTTTATTTTGAAGCATTCTTACTTGTCGATCTAAAATACCCATGGGTACCTCATCATAAGACAAGTCTTCAAAAATGTGAATATATTCAATGTGACTAATATGCAAAGGATCTTCAATGCACTTCCAGAACATAGATATCTGAAACATCGAATGGACTGCTTCCAATTCTAAAGGAAAATCAAGCTCGTACTCCGCCTTGTCAATTTTTAAAATAATCTTATGCGGTACAACATACCTAGGACTGACCTTCCCTTTTTTTCTAAATAATATGATACCCTTCACAGATGATACTTTTAAGAAAATTCAATCTTCTATCTCAAACTCTATGTCTCATCATCTAACATTTGTATAAGGCTTTTGTTGACTCTGGGCTATTTGCACTCGGTCTCTAATAAGTTTTACATTTTCCATCACTTGCTGGAATAGATTAGGGCCTAGCAACTTTGCCTCTTTGACCTCAAACCAATCGATCAACGACCTATACCTTCACCTGTATAATTCTTCATAAAGAGTCATTTGAATACTAGCTTGGAAGCTGTTATTATATGTGAAATCAATAAGAGGTAGGTAATCATCCTAGCTTTCTTTAAAGTCTAGCACGTAGGCACGTAACATATCCTCAACGGTCTGAATAGTACACTCTGCCTGTCCATCAGTTTGGGGATGAAAAATGGTGCTAAGATTTACTTGAGTACACAGACCCTTCTGAAAAGAATTCCAAAAATATGTTGTAAATTGTGCCCCTCAATCAGATATAATAGATAATGGAACTTCATGAAGGCAAATGATATCTCGAATGTAAAGTCTAGCATAATCCTCCATTGAATATGTCATTCTTACCAACAAGAAATAAGTTGATTTTGACAGCCTACCAATAATTACCCAGATAGGTTCAACTCCTTTTGCTTAAATAAATATTAGAGGATTTGGTGGTTGGTAAAAACATTAATATGAACCCTTTATAGATAATGCCGATAAATCTTTAGGGCAAAAAATACTGCGGCAAGGTCAAGATCATGAGTAGGAAAGTTTTGTTCATATTTACACAACTGTATAGAAGCTTATGTGATAACCCTACATGTTACATAAGAACACAATCTAGGCTATTTCTTGAGGCATCATAATATACAACGTAACCTTTGGTGCCATGTAGAAGAGCCAAGATAGGTGTGGTAGTAAGCCTTTATGTAACAACCTGAAAATTTTTGAATCTTGAATTACTGGTTGAGGGCTGATTTTAGGTTGTCTTGGTTAGTTTATGAATTTCCCGAGTCTCTCTTGCATGATCGTCATGGAAGAAATCATGTTGGTTAAGTTTTTCTTGATATCTTGTGGAGGTACTGACTTCAATGCCCATATATCTGGGTACGGGATGAACTGTATAGTCCATGACCTATCAAATTGAAGATATTTGAGTTATTTTTCCAATGCACTTTGTTACACTCAATTTAATGTTTGGATGTGGAAGTTATGACCTTCTCAGTGGGACTACCTGTGTAGGGAAACATTTGGAAAAGGGAAGATAGCTTTTGGGCTAAGGCTTTGACCCATGGGAGGGTTCACAGGCCATGTGGAGGCTCAAGACTCGTGAGCCCAGTCCGTGTGGAGTTCTAATGGACAACCAAGACTCTGGACTGAGACTCCGAGCCAAGTAAGGTTTCACGAACTAGCTCACGGTCTGTGTGAAGCCTCATAGTTCATGAGTCTCTTCCGTGCGGAGTTTCAGAGAGCTGTCAAGGATTTGTGCTGATGCCCGGAGCCAAGGAGGCTCCATGGACTAGCTCACGGTCCGTGTGAAGCCTCATGACTCATGAGGCCGATCTGTGTGGAGTTTCAGTGAGCTACCCAGGGATTTGTTGTTCCAAGTGTTGCTTTACGACAAGGCTCATGGACCTTGAGTCACTACATGGTCTGTGTGGTGCACATCGTCAGTGACTGTTTCTAGTTTTCTTTCTCATTTCATTAATATTTTAATTGTAAATTTAATTAATCCTAGAGCCATTTTAATTTTCTTGAACTCTCTTAAAACCCCTGATTTGACCCTATTCACTCTTATTCAATTCAATCTCCTCAAATTCTCTCAATTGCTCTCTACCTCCATTGAAGACTAGCTTGGGAATCAAGGAAAAAATTTAATTCTTCTTCAAATTCTTTTTGTTCTATGAGATTAATCCAAGGTATGTGAGATTAATTCATGGTTCTCCTTTCAACCATGAAGACCCAAAATCCTCTTCTTCAATTTTGATGAATTTTAGCTTTCTTTTAAAATGGGTCTTTTAATTTATGAACCATTTAATTCGATTGAGTTGTAGGCTGTACTTTAATGTTGATTTTAAGATAATTTAAATTCAATTATCATGGTTTACATTAGAATTATGAAGATTTGAATATGCGTCATCCCTTGAAAGTTTGTTTTAAGCATGGGTAATCTAAATTGTGATTTAAATTGGAGTTTACTCATGGATTTCATTTAAATTTTATATTGTATTGTTGATTTAAGATTGAACATCTATTTCCCATGCAATTGTCTCATCATTCCTGACATATGCATTACATGGAAGGTTTGAAATGATGAAACTCTTGATGTGATTGACTTGATTTTGGCAAGACATGGGAATTAACTAGAATGTGATCACATATTATCTTGATATGGCTTTTAGCACTCTGGATGTTTTACACCACTTTGTTTTGTTAGAATGAGCTACTCCTATGCATTGGTCTATGGAAATGATCCTCAGAAATTCTTGTTTGGACTTGAAGGGTTTTGAAATATGATTTTTGGGCTTGTGGTCAATCTTGCATTGTTCTTGGAATTAGGTATTAAAATCTCCGTTTGAAGTCCGTATATGTATATGTATTCTCGTGGGATGAGACTTAGAACCAAGGGATCAGAGTTAGGATGGACTATCTCCAAGGGTCCATACTCGTTTTCGTCAAACCATGTGCCAACATGGGCTATCTCCCAAGATGGGATTGACCTGTATCCCTTTTTAAGGGTTGACCTTGGACCTACCTGGCAAGTAATCCAATTTCAAGTAGTAACTTACTTGGTCGCTCTGTGTCGGTTGAGGTGACATCCCTGCTATGATATGTAGGTTAGCACTCATGTATCATGGCATATTGTTATGATATCCGTCCTTTGCTTATATATATTCTTCTATAAGTATATGTGCCCTTGTCATCTAGTTTGTTAGTAGGATCATGTTCATGTGCGTGACATACCCGCATACTTAGTGCATTATATGTGCTAACCCACACTCTTTATCTACATGATCTAACTATGTAGGGACCGGAGGTGATATTCATCCACCGTTGGATGTCTAGTGAGATCTTGGACTTGTTGATAGAGGTGAGCCCCATACTCCGGGGGCAATACCCACCTTCCTCTATCTTATGCTTTTATTTATTTTACTTATCTCGAGACTTGAGGATGAGCCCAGGTTATGTCGAAGCCCCCGTCTTACTCTTGTAGAGGTATTGTTGGATACTTATTGGATTATATTGTACGCCGTATTATGTACTTTTTTGAGACGCTATGATTATCTACATTTTTCTATGGTTACTTATATTTTGATTATGTTTTCTCTTATGCTATCATGAATTATTGGATGAGAGTATACTTATGTGGAAAGTCCCAAACCTTCTTACCCCCATAGCTTGAGTCATACTTACCCGCCCCTTAGAACGTATTCGCTATATGCTATATGATTCATGCTTATCCCATTCCTGACAACATCTCCATAGCTTAAGTCCAAAGCCCTTGAATCCCCTAGACTTATGTGCAATTTGTTATGTTCCCGTGATTCCGAATCGATGATGTGTATGATGATACTAAGATGGTTTGATCGAGGACTCTCAGGTTGTCTTTCACTATGTCACATCTAGGCCCTACTCTCGGGTCATGACAAATATGGTATCAGAGCCTTATATTTATAATGGATCCTCGGAGTCTAACATGGCGCATCAAGTAGAGTCTTATTCATGGGTGTGATGCGCGCCATACCAATGAATGAGAGGCTATGATGATATTTTAGGAATTTTCTCACTTTATTATTTCTTATGTCGTGCTGTTAACTGTCTTGTAAGATCTCTTGAAATGTTGATATTCTTGTTGCTCTTTCAGAAAATACCTCCCTGAAGAGATCCCCTCCCCAGAAAGACCCTGATTAACGAGGAACAAGCCCCTCGAGAGCCTATGGAGGTGCAAGTGACCTATGCTAAATTTCAAAATGTGGTGGCTATGTTGGCCCGGGTGGTAACCAATCAAGCCCGTCCAACTAATCCCATAAATGGTGGCAATCCAGCTTCTAGGGTGAGAGACTTCACCCGGATGAATCCTCTGGAGTTCCTTGGTTCAAAGGTTGATGAGGATATCTATAAGTTTATTGATGAGCTCACAAAAGTGTTGACTGTTATGGGTGTCAGTTATGAGGAGAAGGTTGAGTTGACTGCTTATCAATTGAAAGACAGAGCCTAGGTGTGGTATAACCAGTGGTTGGTCGAGAGGGTCGCAGATACTAAGGTTGATTAGGAAGAATTCAAGTTTGCTTTTCTGGATTGTTTCTTCGCTCTTGAACTTCGGGAAGCCAAGATGGCTGAATTTATTAACCTCAAGCAAGGTATCATGTCTTTGAGGGACTGTTTTGTCAAGTTCACCAAGCTCTCTAAGTATGCTCCCATGTTAGTAGTTGATCCCCATGCAAGGATGCATAAGTTCATTTCTGGGGTCTCTGACTTGGTTGTGAAAGAGTGTCACACCGCTATGCTCATTTGAGAAATGGATATCTCCAGGATTATGACTTATGCTGAACATATTGAGGGAGAAAAGCTCAAAGAGAGAAGGATAAATGACTCCAAGAAGGCCCGGTTTGATGGTGGGTTCTTTACCTCTAGAAGTAGTAGTGGAAATGGTTGATTCCAACAAGTCCAGGGTTCAAATGTAAAGTTTGCAAACTCTAGGGTGCCTTCTCCTAAGGCTCAGGTTGGGGGGGTACCACGAGCTCCCCGTTGTGGCCAATGTGGGGGAAGCCATTTAGGTGAATGTAGAAAGATTTCAGGAGCTTTCTTTAGGTGTGGGAGTATGGATCATGAGATTGTCGATTATGCAAAGAACGCAAAGGGGGATCAAGTGGATCCAGGTGGTCAAGGGCAACCGAAAGTTCAAGTTAGAGGTGCTCCCAGAAACAACAGATTCTATGCTTTTCATGCTCAACAGGAAGTGGATGAAGCTCTTGACATTGTGAATGGTATGTTAAAAGTCTTTTATTTTGATGCTTATGCTTTACTTGATCCAGGTGTAAATATATATTTTATGACCCCTCTGTTGGCTAGAAAATTTGGTTTGAGTCCTGAAACTTTGAGGGAGCCTTATTCAGTTTATACTCCTGTGGGTGAGTCTATTATTGCTCGGAAGGTGTATTGGGGTTGTCCTGTTTTGGTTTTCTATAAATTCTTTCCCGATGGCCTTGTAGAGCTTGAGATGTATGATTTCGATGTTATTCTTGGGATGGATTGGTTGCATGAATCTTATGCCTAGGTCGATTGTAGGACTAGGCAAGTCAGATTTCAGATTCCTAATGAACCTATTTTGGAGTGGACGGGTAGTGATTTCGAGGTTAGGGGTCGGTTTATTTTCTATATCAAAGACCGTAAGATGATTTATAAGAGGTGCATTTTTCATATTGTGAGAGTTAGATATGTGGAAACTGAGTCGCCTCCTCTTGAATCAGTTCTGGTGGTTAGTGAGTTTCCCGATGTGTTTCCTGAGGACTTGCCCGGTATTCCTCCTGATAGAGAAATGGATTTTGGCATAGATATCCTTCCGTATACTCAACCTATCTCCATTCCTCCTTACCATATGGCTTCGACTGAACTAAAGGAGTTGAAGAATCAGTTAAAATACTTGTTGGAGAAGGGATATATTAGGCTAAGTATTTCACCTTATGATGCTCCCGTGTTGTTTGTAGGGAAAAAGAATGGGCCGCTCTGAATGTGTATTGATTATCAGAAATTGAATAAGGTGACCATCAAGAATAGGTACCCATTGCCAGAATTGATGACTTGTTTGATCAACTTCAAGGAGTCACTCATTTCTCAAAGATAGATCTTCATTCGGGCTACCATCAGTTAAAGGTAAGGGAGTGTGATATTCCCAAGATAGATTTTTGAACTCATTATGAGCTCTTTGAATTTGTGGTGACATCGTTTGGTTTGACCAATGCCCCGACGGTATTTATGGATCTCATGAATTTTGTGTTCAAGCCATTCCTTGATAGCTTTGTGGTAGTCTTTGTCGATGACATCTTGATTTACTCCCGGGGTAAGCGGGAGCATATGGACCACTTGAGGTTGGTGCTTTAAACCTTAAGGGAGAAGCGGTTGTATGCCAAATTTAGCAAGTTTGAGTTTTGGTTGGGGAAAGTTACTTTTTTTGGTCATGTGGTGTTCAACGATGGTATTAAGGTTCATCCCAAGAAAACCGAAGCCATAAAGAATTGGCCTATACCATTGACCCCTTCTGATATTCAAAGTTTCCTTAGATTGGCTGGTTATTATCGGAGGTTTGTTGAGGGATTCTCTTCCATTGTGTCCCCGTTGACTAAGTTGACTCAAAAGAAGGCTAAATTGGTATGGTCGAATGAGTGTGAGAAGATCTTTCAGACTTTAAAGGATTGACTTACATCGACTTCTATTTTGACCCTACCAATTGGACTAGATGGATTTGTAGTATATTGTGATGGTTCGTGGATTGGGTTGGGGTGTGTGCTCATGCAATATGGTAAGGTGATAGCTTATGCATCTCGGCAATTAAAGGTTCATGAGAAAAATTATCCGACCCATGACCTTGAATTGGCGGCGGTGGTATTTGCTTTAAAGATTTGTAGACACTATTTATAAGGGGTTCATGTGGATGTCTTCATCGATCACAAGAGTTTGCAATATGTGTTCACTCAAAGGGATCTTAACTTGAGGCAAAGGAGATGGTTGGAACTACTCAAGGATTATGATATGAACAACCTTTATTACCCGGGCAAGGCAAATGTTGTAACGGATGCTCTTAGTAGGTTATCCATGGGTAGTGTGTCGCATGTTGATGAAGAAAAGAAGGATTTGGTAAGGGATGTGCACCGGTTGGCTAGATTGAATGTTAGGTTGACCGACTCAAATGATGGTGGACTTTTTGTTCAAAATGAGTCTGAATCTTTCGTGATTGTTGATGTAAAAGCAAAACAGGATTTAGATCCCTTCCTTGGTTGAGTTGAAGAAGATAGTTACCAAAAAGAAGATAAAGCTCTTCTCCCAAGGGGGAGAAGGTGTACTACGGTATCAAGATCGGTTGTGTGCTCCAAATGTCGACGGCCTAAGGGAAGTTATCATGGGTGAAGCTCATAATTTCCAATATTCTATTCATTCGGGATCCACTAAGATGCATCGGGACTTGAGAGAGGTATATTGCTGGCATGGTATGAAGGACATAGCCAAGTTTGCATCGGAATGTCCAAATTGCCAATAAATGAAGGTTGAACATCAAAGGCATGATGGTTTATCCTAAGATATTGAGATTCCTACATAGAAGTGGGAAGATGTGAATATGGCCTTCGTAGTTGGGTTTCCCCGTGCACGTAAATAGTTTGATTTTATTTCGGTTGTTATGGATCGGATGACTAAGTTGGCTCACTTCTTATCGGTTAAGACTACCTATAATGTCGGAGACTATGCTAAATTGTATATCTAGGAGTTGGTAAAATTGCACGGTGTGCCGAGGTCTATCATATAGGATTGTGGTACCCAATTTACTTCTCACTTTTGGAGATCGTTTCAAAAGGGAGTTGGCACTAAGATCAAATTGAGCACCACCTTCCTTCTTCAAACCGATGGGCAAGCCGAGAGGACGATTCAAACTTTAGAGGATATGTTAAGGGATTGTGTGTTGGAATTCAAGGGAAATTAGGATGATCACCTACCGCTCATTGAGTTTGCCTACAATAATAGTTTCCATGCTAGTATTGGTATGGCTCCATTTGAAGCTTTGTATGGTAGAAGGTGTAGGTCCCCGGTGGGATGGTTCGAGTAAGGTGAGATGACATTGCTAGGCCCAGACTTGGTTGTTGAAAAAGTAAAGAAGGTAAAGTTTATTAAGGAGAGGTTGCGGACGACGCAAAGTAGCCAAAAGTCCTATTCGGATATTAGGAAGAGAAACCTCAAATTTCATGTGGGTGATTGGGTTTATGTGAAGGTATCACCCATGAAGGGTATTATGCATTTTGGCAAAAAGGGCAAGTTGTGTCCTCGGTTTGTCAGACCATATGATATCGTTGAGCGGGTTGGCAATATGGTTTATAAATTAGAGTTGCCCTTGGATATGAGTTCTATTCATCCGATGTTCCATGTTTCGATGTTGAGGAAGTTGGTGGGTGACCCTAAGGCGATTGTACCATTGGAAGATGTTGCGGTTGAGGAAAACTTGACTTATGAAGAGGTGTCGGTTGAGATATTGGATAGGCAAGTACAGCGGCTTCACAACAAGGAAGTAGCTTTGATTAAAGTACTTTGGAGAAATCAACATATGGAGAGTGCTACATGGGAGGTAGATTCGGACATGATGAAGCGATACCACTATCTTTTCCAATCTACTCAAGCCTAAGGTACTAGGTTATATCCTCTTCCAAATGATTCAAATTCCTTGTTTTCTTGAGTTCATGACATTACATGCATACATGTGCACAAAAATGATTTGAATAATATTTTGACATGAGTTTTAAATGGCTTTTGAAATGATGAATGATGCACTATGTTTTGTGTCGAAATGTTTCTTGTTCTTCAAGCCTTGTTCTAGCCCATTTGAGGATGAATATTCTCAAGGGAGAGATGATGTAACAACCTAAAAAAATTTTAATCTTGTGTCATTGGTTGAGGGATGATAATATTGAAATCATTATGTTGTGACACTATGAAATCATTGAGATCATTCACATTGCATTCTCTATTATCTATGCATTTGATACTTATGATGGCTATGACCCAGAGATGAGTAAGGTAACATGTGGGTTGATGGCTAAGGTCTCTACTGGTTGATGTTAGCCGAGGTTTTTTACTGGTGAACCAAGGTAATATGTCGATTGATATTGGGTTTGAGGTCATTTTCGGATGGGTCTAAGGTCTTTTCTAGATGGGTGAACATATCTACTCCATCTCATATCATACCTGTATTAATATTACTACTGTATTGCTTATGAGATTGTATACTTATTGTATCATTAACTTGGGTAATTATTGGATATATTCTTATATATATGCGTATCGAGATATTATGCCACGTGATGAGCATATCTATATTTTTGTGGACTTTGGATTATATCTTGCTGGGACTTTTCTGAGTGTAGGGTTGTAGTTCGATGGTTTGTGGTTGGGAGTTAAGAAGTACTTATGTTTTTCATTGCTTTACTTTATGTTAGTTTCCATTTGTTGTGTACCCTATGTTTTGGTGCTCACCCCTTGCTACTTTTTTATAGGTTGTGAGTTTGATTCCTCTGGTTAGCTTTCTTCATTTCAAGATTGAGCTTAAGGATAACTCGTGAG
This sequence comes from Solanum aculeatissimum, assembly GCA_038996855.1. Lineage (NCBI taxonomy): Eukaryota > Viridiplantae > Streptophyta > Magnoliopsida > Solanales > Solanaceae > Solanum > Solanum aculeatissimum. Next base: position 20,335 of record JBCEWC010000353.1, on the reverse strand, counting down.
GTAGCTAATTGTACTTTTGGTAGGCCCTCGAGGATTTTATGTTCTGTAATATTCTATTTGAGGACTAAACATTGTGTAATGATCCTCTGAGTCATTTCTATATTTCTACAACTACTCCATTGGTTGGAGCTTCTATATGGTGAACTCGGACCTTTTATGGCTTATTGGGACTATTGCAATGGTTGTGTGGTTTTGGTTGAGAATTATGAGAGTTTGCAAAATAACAAAAAGTTATAACTGCAAAAATGATATTGTTGTCATAACCCTAGAAAATTGCCTCGAAATGGGATTTTGATGGTCTAATCAATTTTAGAACGGTTTATTTAGGCTATGGGTTGTTGGTCTAAGAATGGAGGGTACCAGAATGATTTTGAGCCAAAAGTTGCAAAACGATTTCAATAGGAAACTAAGAAGTGTGTTATGGTAAAAACCCATCTAAATGCACTCAAAATAGAGATTTGATAGAGCGGTAAGATCTGGAATGCCAAAAATAGTCTAAAATGACCCTTCGTCATTTGACGGGGACATCTAGTTGCATTTGACCCCCTCAATTCTTTTAGCTAAAATTATCCCAAAGAAAGTAGGACCCTCATTTTTCCATAGGATGCTCCATTGGAAATTCTAACTGCATCATTGGATCCGCAACATTGAAATCCATGTGGTTGCACTATTCCTTTGCATAAAATAAACATTGGATGGCCTAGGATTGCCTCGGGGAAGATTTTGAAGTAGCTAGTGCAACACTAGGCTATCCAACCCTCCATGTTCACATACGCCTAGCTTGCAAGAGGCACGCATTCATGGAGACATGGCCACATTCGTGGAGGCTTGGCACTTTCCAAGCTCTGCATTCCCGCCTGGTTGGCCGCATTGGCAGAGGCCTCTTGGTGAGGCAGTGTTCAACTATAAAACGCTGGTAGCCTCACCTCCAAACTTTGATAGGTCATGGAAAATACATTTTAGCTTCATTTTTGGTGATTCAAAGGTCCACGTGACTCAAATTTTTGCTAGGTACTTCATGGTGAAAACTGGCCTGATAGTCTGAAACTGACATAGAGCCCTACTGAAGCCTATCAAACTCATCACGATGACTATCTCGAAGATTGTATGGCATGAACCTCTCAAAAAATATCATTATAAACTGCTCCCTAGTAATAATTAGGATCCAATAGGTCGATAAGCGACAACCGAACTCCACTACTCCTTGGCGAGGCCGATAATTTGATAAGTGGTATAAACAACTCTATGTGACTCCAAGATGGTTAAATTACACAACCGATCCTGACACTCTAATAGGAAATCATAAGCTCTATCACTCAGGATGCCATCAAATCTATGAGGAGCTAGTCAAACAAATCTCTCAAAACTCTTTTACTCAGCTAGGACATAGCTAAGCTAGAAGAAGATGGTGGCACCATAAACAAGGGTGGGTGCAATGAATGGAGCAACTGCCAAACTCTAAAATTATGCACCTGCACCCGACTAAGGTTTCTGAAGTGGAGTCATAGCTGCCACAAAAAGATTTGTTTGGGTTGGAAAAGGACTAACATGAACCAAATTGGCTCAGCTGTAGCTATAACAGGATCAATCGGTGTTGCAGAAACTGGTATCTCAACTGTAGCTGGGGATGAAGGAGCTCCATCCAATCTAGCCAATAACCTCAATAGAAACTCCTAAACTGAGAGTGGAGGAATAGGATCTATAGGCCCCCTGGCTCATATACAAGCCTTAGAGAAGCTGACATTAACTGCCCTCTCGTGGAGTTGCACCTCTAGCTAGTCCTCGATCTTTGGCCCTAACTCGAACTCTGCCTTGACCATGAGTGGGAGCCACATCAGCGGATTCAAACTCTCCTACGGATCGTCGAGACCTCATAATAAGCATTTGCACAGAAAGAGTAGATTAGATACTTTCAAAGTGGGTAATATAAAGAAACGCATGAATACGAAGTAAGACATGAAAGTTTTCCTAAAGAGTATTCTATAGCATCCCTGAGATGGGTGTGGACGTCTACATATTGATCCATGAGATTCTATTAGACACCCTTCTCTTGACTCACGAGCCTAACGAACCTAGAGCTCTAATATCAAACTTGTCACGACCCAAAATAAATTACAACTGAAGAAAAATGAAATAAAGCAAAAACACATTCATATAGCATAATATACCTCCCAAAATCTGGAGTCATGAGTACAAGAGCATCTAAGTACAGTATTGAGGAGTAAAATACAATTGTCTCAAGGAAAATACAAGGTTGCCTCATAATATTTTATACATAGTCTGAAAGATTGAAATAAAAGGGAATCCCAAAGATCTATGACAACTCAAAGTCTGAGCCTCACCATAAGGATGCAGATGATATCAAAATACTTGGGTGGAGTAATCAACTACCCTGTCCTTAACCCTGTGTACAATCTATAGGGAGGAAACAAAGTAGGGATAAGTACATTGAAATGTACCCAGTAAGTTCAACTGACTGTTTAAAAGGAATCGAATAAGTATGTAATAATGAAGAATCATAACACCTGCATCACAAGGTTAGTACATAATAACATAACCGAAGAGAATGATAAGTATAACAATAGACAATAATGTAACACATATGAAGTGTATGGATGCAATGACGTTGTAGGCCATGAATGAGGTGGAATCACAATCGTCGCAAGGATAATGTACACATCAATCGAGCCGAAGCTATCGGATAGAACCCGAGGGCGTCGCAGGCCATATACTCAAATAAGTCAGGGCATCACAGGCCTCAAATAGTATAGGTACAATATATGATGTGTGCATGTCAATGCCAGCATATATAAGTATGGTGTGTGCATACCAATGCCATAATAGAGTAAGATATTTGCATACCAATGCAATAATAAAGTAAGATATATGCATACCAATGCAACAATATAGTAAGATATATGCATACCAATACAACCATAGAGTAAGATATGTGCATACCAATGCAACAATAGAGTAAGACATGTGGATACCAATGCAACAATATGTAAGACATGTGCATACCAATGCAACAATAGAGTAAGTTATGAGATGGCTCATAGGTAATGATAAACAAGCACAAAAATCATAGCATCACAATGGCTAGATCAAGACCATAAACTAATACAAAAATTCCATCAATATGCCATATTAACATTGCTTTCTCATCAATAATCAATTCCCAACAAATTTAGACTCTGTAAGTTCCGTAATAGGTCATGAATAACACCAAGTTTCCATATATTCCTTTCAAGGGTATAACAAGTCTCACATTATCATGGTAATGACCAAAGTGCCTTATATCTCAAGTATTAAACTCAATGTATCGATAAGATCATAATCCACTCAAATTTCAGCATAATTGAATCCACATATCCATCACAATACTAACATAACAAGTTATTTACTCATGAATCAATCTACATCTTCAATCACCACATGACATACTCAATAACTCAAAATCCAATTCAAAAAAAGTTAGCCAAACCTACCTCAATGTCGAAACTATACTCAGACAAGCTTTCAATCAACTCAAGCCTCCAAACGATCCTCAAATTGACCAATCACAATCAAAATCAGATACTACACATCAAAAAGAGCATATTGATATCCATACTGACATGGTTTACGCTTTGGGGAAAAATGGTCTATTTTATGACTCAAATTTAGGGTTCTGAAATCTAAAAATTGACTTTAATATTGAGTTCTACACAAAAAATTAGAGTTCATGGGCGAATTGTTTTTTACCAAAATCGAGTTCCAATTGAGTGAGAATCAATTTTTAAAGTTAAGAAATCATGGTCTAAAAATCCTCATATTTGGACATTTAAAATCATAAAATTCAAGATAAAATAAAGACATAACTCATGGAAAATGATCAAAATAGTGTTGGGAACACTTACCCAAGTTAAATCTTTGAAAACCTCTTCTCAAAATCACCCAAAAAGTATGGAGTTCGTGAAAAGTAATTAAAATGGTGTTTCACGGGTTTAAAACTATCAAGGTGTAAAAGCTCTTTGCGATCAAGGGTGAGGTCCCGCAAATGCAGAGGAAACGGGTCAATAGACCACCACGATTGCAGAGACAAACCTGCAAATGCGAAGAATAAAAGGGAGGGAGGGGTCACTTACACGCTCCATACTCTACGAACGCAGGACTTGGTCCGCGAACGCAGGACTTGGTTCGCGAATGCGGGACTTGGTTCGTGAATGCGAGACTTGGTCCGCGAATGCGGAGCTCAACAACATCCAAACCTCTACAAATGCGGAGGCTTCTCCACGAATGCGGAGAAGAGATGTGCCTACACTAGCAAACAACCAAAACTAGCTACCAAGTCCAAATTTCCTACTCAGAATGGACCTCCGAAGCTTATTTGAAATAAAAATTACACAAACTTTATATGTATCCATTTTAGAAACTGAGATTCGGACTCAATGAAATTGTCAAAAAATGATTTCAAGTCCTCTTTGCCATATTTATAAATCCAACTCAATAAAACTAGATTTTAATTGATACAGGGTACGATGTTCGATTTTAATTGATAAAATATGATTAAGAAAATAATTATTTTCTTACATTTTTATTAGTTAACGTGAATTAAAAAAAAAATTCTTTAAAAATAATATTTTTATTAGGAATACAATATGTTTAAAAAGAAAAAAAAATATATATATATATACATTCATTTAAAGGACATTTCTGACCCATTTGGTAACAATATGGACATTTTTGGATCAAAGTATCATTGACAAGGACATTTTTGGACCAAAGTATAAATCAAGGGCATTTTTACCCTTTTTCGTTTGTATTAGGGCATTTTTGGCCTATTTCTGATAGTACAAGGACATAAATGACTCAAAGTATAAACAAAGGACATTTTTTAATATTTTCTAGTAGTACAAGGGTCTTTTCCCATGTTAAATCATGAATTAATCAATAAAAATTGAAGATATAAGTTAGGAATACATTACCCAAAAGATTATCTTGAAATTCCTAGAAAATCTCCCCAAAATCGAGCTTAGAAATATTAAAAATTGTGAAATTTTTTAATTCCCATCATTTATAATTAAAACACTGTTCAGGTCACTCAGTACTCCGCGAACACGGAGGTCGCAGAAGGTAAGCCTCTGCGAATACGGAGCCCAATGCCGCGAACGTTGAGCTCAATTTCTTCTGCACCAAATTGCAGTCAAAATAGCTATTGCAAAAACTCAGAACGGACCCTTGAAATTCGTTTTCAACCCCGTGAACACAAAGTAGATATGTTACCTTACTAGAATTGAAGTTTCAAACTCAATGGAACCATCAAAATTCGAATTTGAGGTCTCCTTGGCCAGGAACCTGACAAGACTCAAAAATACTAGTTAAAACTCAAAATATCCAAAATTCCCTTGGAAATCTAAAAATTACAAAGAGATCATTTCTATCGTTAGTTTCACCATCCCAACTACTAGAACTATCAGTATTTTGATTTGAGCTTCCAAACTCCAAATGTTGACCAAAATACCCAAAAGCTCAAATTAAAATTTGGATAGTACCAGTAGTTTTGGGTGGTGAAACTACTACTAGAAATGATATCCCTGTAATTTTTAGAGTTTTCGAGGCTAGTTTGGGTATTTTGAGTTTTAACTATTTTATTTTAGTTCTATCGGGTTTCGGACCAAGGAAGTCTCAAACTCAAATTTTGATGGTTCTATTGAGTCTGAAACGCCGACTCTGGTAGGATTACATATCCAGTTTGTGTGTAACGGGTTTTGAACCAATCTCGAGGGTTCGTTCCAAGTGTGTAATAGTTGTTTGACTGCAATCTGGTGCAGAAGAAATTGAGTTTTGCGTCCACGACATTGGGCTCCACGTTCGCGATGGATTACCTTCTGTGACTTCTGTATTTACGAATTTTTCTTTGAGTTCGTGGAGTACTGAGCGACCTGAACAGTGTTTTAATTTTAAATGATGGAAATTAGGAGTTTTCACCATCTTTATCATTTCTAAGCTTGATTTTGGGGAGATTTTCAAGGAATTTCAAGATAAAGCTTTTTGATAATGTATTTCTAACTTATATCTTCAATTTTTATTGATTAATTCATGATTTAAACATCAAAATTTGAGTTTTAAATTAAAAATTTTGGAGTTTTTTTTACATCGAATTGTGATAGAAAAATGATGATTTTGAGCTCATTTCAAGTGTTTTTAAAAATAGTTTTCACTATTAGACTCCTTATTACTTGGGAAACATTTTCATGTAAAAAATTTCAGATTTTAAAAACCTTTTTTGGTAAGAGAGTTTTGGAGCATTTTGTCCTTTTCACCCGAATTGCTTGATTTTAGTGTCATTAGTTTTGTAATGTAATTGTGACTCTATATTTGACTAGATTGTGGTGATTTGGAGTATCGTAGAAGGGGAAAATTCTTGAATTTGAGTTGATTGAGACTTCAATTAAGGTAAGTGGACTTCTAATCTTTTTGTTAAGTATAATTAAACCTTATATTATTCTATGTTAGTGGATTTGGGATGATTTGTGGCATGAAATGGATTAGAATTATGCTATTGTAGGCTTTGATCATGAGATTTCAGATTGGGTGATTGTTAATGTTGTGAACCCTTGACTTGTGAAATAATTGTGGTATTATGAATACTTGAGGACTTGTATTTTTTTTTATATTGATATTGAAATTGTACTGGTATTGAGATTTCATTGATATTGAGATAGTGATGATATTGAGATTGTATTGTAAAATAATTGTGAAATTGTGGACACTTGTGAACTTGTGGACTATACGATATTGAGTGTTGAATAAATAATTCATGTGGACATCTTGCATAATCTTATACTTATGAAAATGATTATGTTGTTATGATGACATGATGTTTCACTGATGATGAAAAATTTGAAGGAAAATGATTCTGGCAAAAAGAAAGAAAAGAAAAAAAAAAGCCAAAGAAAAATGGTTCCTGCTAGAAAAAGAAAGTAAGAAAAGAAATGAAAAGCCAAAGAGAAATGATTTCGGCTAGATGATGAAAGTAAATGTCAAAGTAAAATGGTTCCAGCGCATAATGGTCCATGTGAGGCCCCCATGAGTTTCGTTCTGGTACGATCAGCGGATGCGTATCATAGGACAAACATGCATCATGATTACTTGACATTGCATCGCATTGCTTACATTTCATAGCATTCATTTCATTTCATATCATTCCTTACTTGAAACTGTTATATGTACCATGTCTGATGTGTTGAATACTTTGAATCTTGTATATTGTTGAGATTAAACTATTGAAAGAGTGTGATATATGTTGACGACTTGAGCCTTATACTTGATAAATATTATACTATGTAGATACTGTGTTATGAGACTATAACCGTTTATCTTACTGATAGACTGTTGTATTACTTAACTCTGGGGATCAACTAATTATTCTGAGATAGCATTTTATAATATTTATGTATGTATGTATGTATATATAAGTGTTGGGTGGATGGGTGGAGGGGAGTACTTGTGTTTTTCGTTGCTTTACTTCAGGTTTAGTTTTCATATCAACTTATTTTTCTCAAAGTCAAATCTAAAGAAAATGATTTCCCTCCAAAAACTAAGGAAAATTTGTCTCCAACCTCGCATAAAGAGCTTCATAGGGAGTCATCTAAATACTTGAATGCAAATTGTTATTATAGGCAAACTCGATCAGAGGCAAATGATCATCCCAATTACCTTTGAAGTCAATGACGCAGGCTCTTGACATATCCTTCAAGGTTTGAATTGTGCGCTCTGTCTGGCCATCAGTCTAAGGGTGAAAAGCAGTGCTAAGACTCACCTTCGAACCTAAGCCTTTCTGGAAAGATCTCCAAAGCTGAGATTGCAGGAACGACGATACGTAATGCTTGGCTCACTTAGGCAAACCCCACATTGAAAAAGAGAGGAGAGTTCTGAGCTATTTAAGTAAAGGGTTAGATCTAATACTGTGAGAAGCCTTTGAGGGTGAGCCCAAATGGATAAATCCGTGATGGGCTAGGCCCAAGAGCGGATAATACTTCACAATGTGAGGTCAGGTCATTACAGGTGGTATCAGAGTCGACATTCGACTAGTGCAGTGGTGGGGCAAACCTCAGCAAGGATGTTGAGTCCCTATAGGGGTGAGTGCAAGGACGACGATACGTAATGTCTGACTCACGTAGGCAAATCTCACATCGAAAGAGAGAGAGAGTTTTGAGCTATTTAAATGAAGGACTACATCTAATATTGTGCGACGTCTTTTGGGGTGAGCCCAATGGGATAAATTCGTGATGGACTAAGCCCAAGAGCGGACAATACTTCACAGTGTTAGGCCAGGTCGTTACAGTATTTTCCATAGAAAACATTCCTTCCTACCAAACACCCTATATATTTGACAAAGAAGAGATTTTAGTGATATTTTTCTTTCATCTGTTGGATACTAAGTGTCAGGACCACAATTGTTAGCAAAAGTATGAGGAGGAGCCGATCATGTTTAAAGTTGAATTAATGTTTGGCAATAGATGTGAATGTTCTCCTTTAATTAAAATATCTTGATTTTGCATTTTCGATAAAAAGTATTCTTTGAACTATTCACAAAAATATTCTCTTTTTCTCTCCATCCTGACCTCGACCCCCCTATCAGCCTCGTCGCCCCCACCCCCAAAACGAAAATACAAAATTTATCTTTAAAAAATCATATTCTGATTTGAAACATTGAGTATCAGGGTGGGATCCTAAATTGGTCAATTGTATCCAAGTTTGAATGTCGTCATCAGGTCCTGGGTCTAATCCCAAAATTAAATTTTTGATTGATTATCAGAGTTGGGTTCTGATTTAAGTATTAGGGTCGGATCCAAAATTGATTACTGGATTAATTTTCATGTCAAAAATTATTTTGTTAAAAAATATTTTCTACTCTTTGGCTAAAAATAAAAGATATTTTTAAAAATTATTTTTATTCACCAACCAAATAACAAAAATATTTTTCAAAAAATATATATCACTCACACCTTATATATTTGACAAAGAAGAGATTTTAGTGATATTTTTCTTCCATTCGTTGGATACTATGTGTCAGGACCACAATTGTTAGCAAAAGTATGAGGAGGGCCAATCATGTTTAAAGTTGAATTAATGTCATGCAATGAATGTGGTTGTCCTCCTTTAATTAAAAGATCTCAGTTTTGAGTTTTTGATAAAAAAATATTCTTTGATTGATATGAGCATTATTCCCAAATGGGTTATACCGTACAAAAAATCATATTAATCGAGCTCCAATACGAATATTAAATACGGGATGAGAAATCCAAAAAAGATATTTAAAGTTGAATTTGACATTCTGTCCCGTATCATTTTAGTTAGGCCAACGACTGTATCAATCAAGATTATATATTTGTAAAGTTTCTTCTAGTGTTGGCAATGGCGTGTGACAGCTCAGTAATGGGGTCCTTTACAAGAAATGTACAAATCACAAATGTGACAGCTTATACAAATGGGTGTCCACTCTGTCTCTAGCCTCTTCTCTTTATTCTAGAGTGGAGAGTTATTTCAACTATCAATTATAAATATCTTCTCTTCAACCCCACTGTCTGATAGTAGAATCTTCCAATCCTGCAGTTCTATTTAACTATGGGTGAAGAAAAAGAAGAATCCAAGAAAGTGGAGACTGCTGAACATGTTGAGGAGGAGAAAGCCATCGTTTTATCAACTCTACCTCCTTCTAAAGAATCGGAAGACAAATCCGATGATTCCAAAGCTCTTGCCATCGTCGAATCCAAAAATAGTACTTAATCTCTTCCTAATTTGCCTCTGTGCTTTCTGTTTCTCTGTTTTATTGGACTGAATCCTGTTTGCTTTGAATTTTGAGAGAATTGACATCCTCTAATTAAGTATAGTATGGGAAAGGAGCAGTTTGTATGGCATTTTTTCAAAAAAAATAATTTGGTGGGGTTGGTGTTAGGTGTAGGAGAAACAGGGGAGAGGGTTACAAGGTTGGAAATCAAAACCTCATGAAAATTTAGATAGTAAACTAATTGAGCTATCATTTTGCTTGATTTATAGTCAAATCTTTCGAGTTAATATCTCACATAATCACTCAACTAATAAGTTATTATATAGAAAGTTATTTAACTTTCTTTTATAACCTTAAAGTTAATCAACTAAATATTCTTTTCATAGAAAGTCATTCAACTAAAATTATTTTCATAAAAAGTCACTCAAATTCTTCAAAGTCACTCAATTATAAATATTTTATCTACAAAGTCACTTAATTATTGATATTTCATTTAAAAAGTCACCTAACCAATTTAAATATTTTTTTAATTAAATTTTGTGAAAATACAATTTTTGTTTGTAACTATTTTTAAAAAAAAAATAAGATGTTAAGTTTAATTGTCTTATTAAATTCTATAGAAACACAATTTTTGTTTAAAATTATTTCTTAAAAAATAATAAAATGCTCATTTTAATTATTTTATTAAAATTTATTTTATTTTAAATAACTTTTTGTAAAAATAATAAAGTACTCCATTTGCTCATGGCTATGTCATTCTCGTTATATGCATTCCTTGTGTTACCACTGATACTACTATCGTTTCTAACTATCGATTGTATTACTTGCCAATAAAAACGTAGAAAAGTTTTGGATGAAAAAGAAATGCTTAATTATTATTTTTTTAAATGATAATTTAAAATAAAAATTATATTTGAATACAATTTAATAAAATAATTAAAATGAGCATCTTATTAGTTATTAAAAAAATAGTTTAAAATAAAAATTGTATTTAAAAAATATTCAATAGAAAAACTATTTGAATTGATTTGGTGACTTTCTAAGTGAAAAATAAATAGTTGAGTGACTTTATAGGTAAAACATTCATAGTTGAGTGAATCTGAGGTCATAAAAGAAAGCTAAGTGACTTTCTATTAAAAGAATTCTTAATTGAATGACTTTCTATTAAAAGAATCCTTAATTGAATGACTTTTTGTGAAAAAAATTCTTAATTGAGTGATTTTGAAGTTATAAAAGAAATTTGAGTGACTTTTTGTGAAAAAACTTATTAGTTGAGTGATCATATGAGATATTAACTCCAAATCTTTCATCTTTTTGTCAGAGGTTATTTTATGGGTAAAAAGAAGGTCAGAAAGTACTCTAGAATTCACTGGGCCATCCTTTAATAACATTTATATCGTTCAACATTGAGTGTACATAAACATATATTTAAACTTGCATAAAAGTTGAACTACTAGACAAATGTGTCCTACGTTCATTCTTATGTCACAATTCACGTCCTATGTGACATCTTATGTGTATTATCTTACGTAAAATGCATATGTCTATTTGTTCAACTTTATACAAATTTAAGTATATACTTGTGCACTTCTACAGTTGAGATCAAGCTTCTGAGCACGCTATATATATTATGCCAATTCACTAATTCCTTTTTTCCGGTTCTTGGTTCTGTAGAACATTTGTATCTACAGAACTAACATGACTAGATAATATCTAATACTAATATATTGGGAAATTAGTTATTTATAATTTTTTACTTGTGGTACTCGTCTAATTTTACCAATTTATGATTTTTCTGATAATCTATCCGCCATTTTGTTGCATAAAGTGTTCCCCGGTGATCTTGTAGAACTTGAAATGTATGATTTTGATGTCATTCTTGGGATGGATTGGTTGGATGCATCATATGCCTCTATTGATTGTAGAACTAGACGGGTCAAGTTCCAACTCCCTAATGAACCGGTGTTAGAGTGGAAGGGTGACAATTTTGTAATTAAGGGTAGGTTTATTTCCTACCTTAAGGTCCGGAGAATGATTGGGAAAGAGTGTATCTACCATATTGTTCGGGTTAGAGATGTGAAAGGTGAATCCCCTAGGCTTGAATCGGTTCCAGTGGTAAAAGAGTTCCCCGATGTGTTTCCCGAGGATTTGCTCGGTATCCCTCCCGATAGAGAAGTGAATTTTGGTATAGACCTTCTTCCGGATACTCAACCCATTTCCATCCCCCCGTATCGTATGGCTCCGGAAGAGTTAAAGGAGTTGAAAGACCAATTGAAGGATTTGTTGGAGAAAGGGTACATTAGACCTAGCATTTCACCTTGGGGTGCTCCGGTGTTGTTTGTGGGGAAGAAGGATGGGTCTCTTCGGATGTGTATTGATTATAGGCAATTGAACAAGGTAACCATTAAAAATAGGTACCCGTTGCCTAGGATTGATGATTTGTTTGACCAACTTCAAGGGGTTACTCACTTCTCCAAAATAGATCTTCGTTCGGGTTATCACCAATTGAAAGTGAGGGAGAGAGATATTCCTGGTTTATGGGCGGTAAACATGCTAATGCTGAAATTTTATTTTGGCTCTCCATGGACGGCCGGATATTGAAAGGTTTGACCATAGGTTTCTTTTCTTCCCCTTTTGAGGGACTGCTGGAAGATGATGGTCTTACTCTTGTTGGCCTTATGTTTTGCCCTGCAAAAATTCCCTAGTTAGAAAATCTGGGAGAGAGTTGTCTTCTCCCTTGAGATATTCAATCTGGAAATCAAAGCTGGATAATAAGGCTTGCCACCTTGCAAATACTTGTTTAGAAACAAGTTTTTTAACATCCTTTTGTAAGATATCTTTAGCAGATTTGCAATCTACTCTAAGCAAGAATTCTTTGTTGATCAAATCATCTTGAAATTTAGTGATACAAAGAACTATAGAAAGGATTTCCTTTTTAACCGTACTATAATTCTTTTGAGCAGAATTCCAGATTCTTGAGGTATAACGTACTAATTGCTCCGATGATTCTGAGGATTTTCTCTGTTTGAGAATTCCTCCATAACCAACTAGGAATTAAGCCTTCTATGATGTAGTTTCGATCTACTCCACTGTCTAATAAAACAATCTTGTTAAGAACTAAATCATTAACAACAAGCTTAATAAGAATATGAGAGCTTTGAGGCCTAATTCTATTAATCACATCTATACCTGGATTAGCCTCTTGGTCTGAATCAAGCTCCTGTTCTGGGTCAAAGTTTTTAACACCTGAAGTTCCTTCAATAGGGTTGTTGATATCTCTAAAAAGCTTTACTGTCAAAGAGTCAGTTTCTATTTTAAGAAGTATGCTCTTAACCTCTTTTAAATCCTCTTTAAGCTCTTTGACTTCTCTTTTGAGGTCATCCAGAGACGGAGCCTTTTTGTCATCAAATCTTTTCATGATATTTTTCATGCTAAAAGGAGTGACTTGAGGCTTTTCATGTTGTTGATGAGTGACTAATTTTTGAAGCTCAAGTAAACACCTTTTCTTGGCTTCATCATCCTTAATATGTTCGATGGTTGCGAATAATATTTTTGCAGTATTTTCAGAAAGTACTCTTATGGATTTTGAATCACAAAGGCAGAATGGACCTTCACAGTCGCAATCTGTAGATTCTTCTTCTTCAGAATTCTGTGCGACATTGAGGTATTCTTCATCACTGTTGTTGTATTCTGACTCTGATTCAGATTCATCTTCTTCTATTATAGAGAAGAGCTTTTCTTTTGTCTCTTCATCAACTTCAAGAAGATTGATTTTCTTCTTCTTCTTCTTCTTGTTTCTGGGGCAATCTCTAGAGTGATGTCCCTTTTTATGACATGTCCAACATGTCTCTTCTGGAGAGGATGATTTCTTAAAAGATTTTCTTTTAAATCTTCTTTTTGGTTTATCCTTTGTCTTAGAAGATTTTCTTCTTTTCTTAACATATTTACCAAATCTTTCCTTTTTACCAGGTTTTCTTGCTGAGGGAGGTTTAAGAGAGGGAAAACCAAAGTCTTGGCAAAAACTTCCTAGTTCAAGTGAGGTCATTCTTTGATCATTCTTAAGTTGTTCCTTTAACTTGAGATCTGTGCATAGCTCTATGGCTACAATGTTGACAATGCTGACCAAATCACCATATGACAGAATGGCGTAAGGGATTTTTCCTTCACACCTATCTTTGATCTTTGATCTGACCTTTTCTGCAAAATGAATTGGGAGACCATTAATAAATCTTTCTTTCCAAAAATCATTATTGCAGTCTTCTCTTATCATGACTTTATTTAGGAACATATCTTTGTACCATCTAAAGTCAGTTAATTTTTTGCAATGAAGGTTATTGAGGATTTCAAGACTCCTATCTTGGAAAAGTATAGGTTCTCCTACAAAATATTTTGCAATGCTGTAAATCAAAGTGTTTGTAGCATCTTCAGTATCAACTTCTGTAGTTGTAGACGTTCCATTTTCAGTCTTGGTGACCAATTTACTAACATTGGCGTTGACAATATTAAACTTATCTTGATCAGTGAGATAATTATCCTACCAATGCTTAAGAGTACCAGTAAATCCAGCAATGACTCTGTTAGCCGCCTGTTTATCAGAGGCTCCACGCATCTTATAGGCAGTAATGGAAATGCCTATTTCTTGAAGCTTGTTATATATTTGGCCTTCTGCCATACCATCAATGTTCCATTCATTGATTCCTGTTCCATCTGTTGAGGAGGCAGGGTAGAATATGTCTTCTTCAAACTGTACGTCTAGGAAGGAGGATCTGGGATAATTTATTTCAGATGACTCAATTTTTTAGTTCCTCTGTTTCTTTCATTTACAATTTTTCCATTTGAAGTAAATATCCTAAAAGATCTACTGCATCTGTATTAGTGGAGTTCATTTAGAGCTAATATTATATGGGTTATTTTCTAAAACTTGACTAATTTCACTTCTCCAGCAGTCTATAATCTATGCTACTTAAGAGTTCAGTATAGTCTTTCTCTTAACATCTTTGTCCGAATTTTATGTCCTTGGCAGAAGCGCTGGTACCTGTTGAGAAAAAGGGATCTATTGACAGAGGTACTTACGATTGTGTTATAACTTTTTTTCCTTCTCATTCGCTCTACAGCTCAATGAAAACTATTTTTACATATATCTTCAGATGCAACTCTTGCCCAATTAACAACGGAGAAGAGATTGTCGCTGATAAAAGCATGGGAAGAAAGTGAGAAATCAAAAGCTGAAAACAAGTATGTTCTCAAATTGCACATTCCCATATACATGCTGAGGAGTTAGAACTACAAAGTGATTGAATATTGAATTTGGCATGCCTCAGTTAGCAATTTTTGTTGATGGTACTCTAATATGAATTGCCATTAAGATGATCTTGGCAGTTCATATATTTCATTACCTATCATGCTCAATGCATTTGCTATAGATAAATTTTGTGAAAAGTGAACTGAAATCAGTTGAATTATCTGTCACCAATTTATTCGTTGCAATATTAGCACCAACCATGAAGGATGAGTAGCAGATTATTGGTAAATATTTTTGCAAAACACCGTTAATTTCCCGGAATCACTGGAAATAATTAGATCTGGATGCACTTGCTTTGTTATGGTAGTTCTTATATTCAATAATGAGTTAAATTTCAGAGCAAAGATCAAAGGCTTTTAGCCAAGTTACAGGATATGAATTCGTCTCATGAAATGTTATAACTCATAAAATTTCACTACAGTTGGTAATTCAAATCTGTTTTTCCCCACTTTGTTGACAGAGCTCAGAAAAAGATGTCTGAAATTCTTGCATGGGAGAACAGCAAGAAAGCTAGCTTGGAGGCTGAGCTAAAAAGGACTGAGGTGATAAGTCATTCTTCTATTTTGCTACGTGCCATAATCTAACGAGTTATTATGGTTACATCTTCTGGTAATTTTGTTATTATAAGTCCCAGAGGAATCTCATAGTACCACAAATGTTCCGTTTGCTTGTCTTAGTTCAATAATATGCTTTTAATGTCTTACATCCACCTGTATCCTGTTCTTCAGTGAAAACAAATGCTAGTTGCTTGAATGAAATTTCTGCAATATAATTTTCAGGGTCTCAACAAATAATGCTTTCAGACTAATAATAAGTGGTTGTTCACTTTCCGTTTTATTTGATGCCTCTGTTTGATATTAGCTAATTCAAGCCATATGTGATGATGCTTCAAAAACCATATTCTTGTCTTGAGAACTCATCTTAGAGCTCCTTCAATAACCATATTTGTGGCTGTATTTTAACTTCCGAAGTTCATATTTGAGGTTGTTTTAACCTTACACGTCTTGTGATGAGCAGGAACAATTGTTGAAAAAGAAGGCAGAGTACATTGAGAAAATGAAAAACAAGATTGCTCTACTCCACAGGTCAGCAGAAGAAAAAAGGGCAATGATTGAAGCTAATCGTGGAGAAGATCTTCTTAATGCAGAGGAGATGGCAGCAAAAAATCGGGCCACTGGAACTTCTCCAAAGAAACCACTCCTTGGATGTTTCTGAAGAGGAAACTACTAGATCTGCACCACTGGTTATAGAAGTCACAATAGTGAAGTTTGTGGATTGGGAATTTCTTTGCATTAGAAACGTTGTGTGATTATGCCTTGTGGAATCAACTGTTTGTGTTATTACGAGTGCATAACAATGTATTCGAGTGTATATAGAACATTAGAGAAAATAAAGAGATTGAAAGAAATCTACCGTATTAGCAATGTGGCTAACTCCAAAAGAGACTTCTTTATTCAAAAGATTTGAAATTAGACACTATATATGCATCCATTGTTACGAAGGCTGTTGCGTGGTTCGGAGAAGGGATCTGGATACATATTAAAAATGTAGAAGACAGAACACTCTTAACAATGCTATCCAAAATCATATACGAAGACAACATCTCATTTACTCGACTAACGTGGGACACTCTTAACAGTGTAAAAAGCTCGAGCCAGTAATGAGCCCTATGCCCTTTGTCTTTGTCTACCAGAATGAAGGATCTAATTCTTCTACTTTAAGCTCAGCTCATCATGCTGAACATGCCAGTTACTAAAGGACTTAAAATAATTTGTGTACATGAAAGAAAAAAAAAGTAGACTGGACTTTAAGTGGCCTCAATTCAATGTTCTTATTCTTTCCCAATTTTTCCAACCAAGAATTATAAGATTATATGGTAGTCAAATGTCAACACTGATGAACCTTTTAATATCCTAAAAATCATTATAATTTCGGAAGGTTAAATTATACACATTTTAATATACTGATATCAAAATTGTGTAAACATAGAGGCCTGCTGTAATCATATAAAATTTATTAAAATATAAATTTTATAATATGATTCAAATTATGTTAAATTCAAAATATATTAATCCAAAAATAAATGTTGTGCATTAATGTAATTGGATTAATTAATTAAGTCCAGTAAAATATAGATTTGATTAAAAACCCAAATTCATTTATTTGGGCTACAAAAAATGACCCACTTTATTAGGTCCAATATCCTCTCATCCTAGAGGCCCACTTGATGTCACGTGTCGGATGACGTGGCATGCCAAGTCAAACAAAGAAGTCAATAGGATCATGTCATATGTCAAAATGATGTGGCGTTCATATCTCAATCAAAAACCAATAAAAATGTGTCACATGTACAAGTGATGTGTTTCGACTAATCAAATATCGTCATGTCACTTTAAAGGAAACCTTTTCCTATCACTTTTCCTGTGCCATGTCACTTTAAATCTGATTCGCCAAAAGAAAGTCTGATTCCATCATAACTCCTCTATTCTACAACTATATATAGGGATCCTCATATTTCAAAATTCACATCAAGAATTCTAACAAGAAGCCAGAGAGAGCTTGTGGATCAAACACCACAAATTTCTCTACAAGCAACAAGAAATCAAGCCTTAAGTTCAAGAAATCAAGCACTCAAGTTCAAGAACGCATCAAGATCAAGACCACCAAATTCAAGATCAAGACCAAAAGCCCTCAAATTCAAGTACAAGTCAAGATCAAGTTCAACAATGAATCCATATCAAGAACAAATCCATATCAAGTTCAAGTTCAAATCCATAAATCAAGACCTAAACCATTGGATTCAAGAACAAGCTCAAGAGCCTTTGAATTCAAGTACAAGTCAAGATCAAGTTCAAGAAACAAATCTATATCAAGTTCAAGTCCATATCAAGTTCATCAAATCCATAAATTTAAGATCAAGACCACTGAATTCAAGATCAAACCCAAAAGCCCTTGAATTCAAGTACAAGTCAAGATCAAATCCTTCAAGTTTCTCAAGATTCAAGATCATGCTAAAGACCCCTTGAATTTATATTTGAAAAGGCGAATAAGAGGATTCATAGAGATTATAGAACTCACTATTTGAAATAAAATATTACGATTGTTGCAATAATTTTCGTTCCTTGATTAATATTTCCTCAGCGCGAAAGTTTATTGTCATACACCTGCTAAGATAACTCTTTCAAGTTGGATTTGACATTTTATATTTGCTAATTGTCCTAGTCCTTTCTTCTGCCAATTATTTGCTAAGATATTTGCTAATTATCTGTACATCCAGGAAAATGTTGTGCTAAAAGCTAAAATGTCATCGAACTGACCCTTTTCCCACTCACCATCAAGCTTGCCATCTTGAAAGTCTCAGGACGAATGAAGTGGCCTTCTTTATTTGGAAGTACAAAAGCGCACAATCAACAAGATAAGAAGATTGCTAGATAGGTCTCATCTCTTTTGTAAGAGTTCACCCCGATCTCAGAGAATACCTTTTATTCAATATGTGACCATCTCTTTGTGTCAGGTAAAGCTCCACTAGGATTATGTGTCAATTCAAAACGAGAATATTTTTCTTCCTACCTCGGTGGAGTAGGTCCATACCTTAGGGGTTTCTTGCACCAAAACTTTATCCATTGGCTAAAAGATACACTTTGGTTAGCACCCCGAAGATGATGAAGGGCTGCATACAAATATTCACAAGTCGAGGAAGATATTTTACCTTCTTTTTATCAAATCTAGTAAATTCTTTGACCTCAGGCACTGCTTTTTTATAAAGAGAATCCAAAATCAGTAAACCTCCAAGGACATGTAAATTCCATAAATAAATGGATAGTTCCCCAACGGATTTAAGAAGCGTGTTTGTTTTGGGGCACCAAGCTTCACAGAATGCTCGTAAAATGTTTGAAGTGCGATCATAAGTAAAAAGTGATGCATAAACGACATTGTAAATTAATTTAATACCCAAAGCTTCTTGACACCTACCAAGTACATACTTGTTCCACTCCCAATAGCTCGGAACATAATGATACTCTCCCTCTACTATCATGGTGTCTCCCCATCAAATCTCACCTTGAATTCTGCAATGACCTAAGCTTGGAAGGGAAGTTGCAATGTTAGCATGATGATGATCTGGTGCTTGGAGGGACCACAACTTGAGCAACTTATTGGAATTGTGAGTTTTCACTGAAGTTCAATTTGCCATATAAAGTGGATTTTTCAAAGAAGGCCACAAATTCACATATCGACCAACTAATGGAGTTTGAGTCAAGAATCTGATCTGCTCCACCCTGTCTTCAGTTTTGACTACGAGATACTTAAGTCTGGTGGAAGGAGAGATGTATTTCCTGAAAATTACCATCTTTTCAAATTGCAAGAAATAGAAGAAGTCATTAGTGACAAACTTAAGCGTAAAATAACAAGAAAAAATATATAAATATAATCTTGTCAAGAAAAGCTCTTTTTCATTCTTAGAGTGGGAATATGTATCCATCTTTTTCACCATAGGGCCATCTTCAAATAACCTTATTCTTAAGGCGGGAATGTATATCCATTCCTTTGTGCGATAAGAATTACCATGGAATTACCTTATTTTTAAGGCGGAAATGCGTATTCGTTCCTTTGCGCAATAAGAATTACCATAAAGTTACCTTATTCTTAAGGTGAGAATGCGGATCCATTCTTTTGCGCGATAATAATTTTTTCAAATCACATTTCTTAACGTGGGGATGTGTATCCATCCCTTTACACCTCAAGATTAAATTTTGGTGTTATGATAAAGCCCTTCATTATACGGTACCCACAATATGCTGCTTGTGTTGACCTAAAAAAATACAAAGAAGAAATGAAATGAAGATTACACGTGAGAAAGAAGAAAAGAAGGTTACCTCGGTATGAAAATCGTTGCGTTAACCGTTAAGATAAAAATAATGTAACTTCCAAGTGGTTGAGACAATTTGTGATCAAGAACGATGAGTTTTGCATCTATTTACAGAGTTTACCACAATTGATATCCAACACTGATGGAGACTCCACAAACTGAGTCCTAATAAAATTGAAAGAATATTTTTTTTCGATTGTGCTAGGATGTTTCTGAATCCTTCTGCTATTATGATTAAAATAAAGGTAATGTTACATATTTAATTGTTTATTCTTGAGTGCAATTAGCACTAATATTTAGTGTCATATGCACTTGTTGGTGCTATTTAGTGCCATATGCACTAATTGTTGCTTTATGTTACTTTTTTTGGCTATATAAGGGAGCCTTTGCT
>JBCEWC010000352.1:0-60919 GCA_038996855.1 Solanum aculeatissimum | reverse complement strand
ATATGGCTTTCTAACGAGGCTAAGGCATGACCTAGAAAACGAAAAGGGCAAGACCTGGGGATATATATATATATATATATGGCTTTCTAATGAGGTTAAGACATGACCTAGAAAATAAAAAGAGCAAGACCTAGGGATATATATATATATATATATATGGCTTTCTAACGAGGTTAAGGTGTGACCTAGAAGAAAAGAGCGAGACTTGGGGACAAGGGCGGCTCAACAGCAAAGCCACTGAGGCCCCACATAATAAGGGCTAATGGAAATTGTGAGACGGATAGCACACTTGGAAAAACCAAAATACCATACCCAACCCTAGAATATAAAAAAATCACTTTCTAGTTTAGTTTGTTTCGAAAAGAATGATTTTTTCTCTATGGTAATATTTTAATTTCTACTTTTCACTTGACATATTAAGACCACAAGATTAAGGGCATTTTGATACATTTGACTTAACTTTAATTTATAATCACAAAATAGAAAACTCTTCTTTATTTTCTTAAACTCCGTGTCAAATCAAACTAGGTGATTCTTTTTTAAAGGAAGAAGTATTTATTGTTACTATTAATTAAATAAATATAATACTTTTTTTAAAATTTTGACTTTAGGCCACACATATTATTGAGTCGCCCTTGCCTGGGTATATATATATATTTACCTTTGAGCATTTTAGCACTGCATTCAGTATCACACTTCATCTCACAACGAGTGTATCCAAATCCTGAATCCATGCATTCCTTTTGACAATTAGTGTAGCAATCTTTATATTCATTTGCTGCAGTTTCGAATGATGTCTTAAAATTTTCCGCGGTGTCAGCCATGGAAACGTCTGCATATGAACAAATCATAATAAAGCAAACAAGAAATACTGCAATAAGTTTCTTTGATGCCTCCATTTTTATTATATTTTTGGTAATTTTCGCGTTTTTTTATGTGTTTTTTTGCTTTGTGTTTCTTATTGGATGATTTGATTAATGTTCTTGAATCTCTTATTATAAAAAATAAGCTCAAGTTTAAGTTGTTGATGATGACCAATTTTGTAGGGAATCTATGGTTGTACTTGTGCTTCTTTTTCTTCTTTTGGTTGGTAATGAAGACTTAGTTGGATAAAAAATAGGAAATATTATAAATTATGATTTGATTATAATAATAAGATTGTCTATTTATCTTTACTCGTTCACTATATGAAAAAATGAATGTTCAATAATATTTGTTCATTTTATGAATTCACGAGATAATTTTACTCTTATTTTCTAATTTATCCTCATTATTAGTTATAGTCATTTCCCTGTTACGACATTGTATTTATTATAGTCAAAGGGTGATTTGATAAAATTATCCTTATCATTTACTATTTCTTAATTCTGTGTCGAGTCAATTGTAGACAATTATTATTTAAAAAATGGTATTGCTTCTCCAATGGATAGGGCAGAGCAAATCTGTCTTTAACCAAGGGCAAACGACTCTAATCTCAATGGATGGATCCCTCTTCTCTTGAGTCTTGCTTCATTATTTTCATTTATTTCTGTTAGAAGAATAGGTATGCTTGTAAAATAGATATGATGCCATTGGGTTCGGGATTTGTTCCTATCAGGATTGTTTCTAAGAAATCGATTTTAAGATGATAATTTTTGGAATATGAGAATGTAGTCATGACTGAAGCAAAAAATGAAGTTTTTGGATGCTCAATTGGAGCTGCACCGTCCTGTCAAGGCGGAAGCTACGGGTTCGACCTTGTCACTTCTGACGGATTCGATAAATATATAAAAAAATCTCTCAATTTTTTGTGAAAGGGGGACAGGGAGCATAATTTCATTTCCAATGAGGGATCTTTTTTTTTTCTTTTTTGTTTCGTATTTCTTATCAAAGGAGCTGAAAATCACTTGACTGTAAGGAAAAAAGATTTTTTCATTACTTCAACTAGTACCGATTGATGGGAGAGATATATATTAGGTTTCATTCGAACTCCTCCTTTTAGCAAAAAATTATACTATTTATACATGATAAAAATAATTTTGTATACATATATATAATAGATATCGAACCACCTTAGGTTAGTTCGTGTATCTATTTCTTAAAATTTGAACCCCTTGAAGGAAATTCTAGCTCCGCCACTACCAATGGATCCTCCGCCTTCCAACTAGGACATCGTCTATATGCAATAAAGTTTTCATTTGAAACAATTTTTCTATCCCATAAAGATAAGGTTAGTTTGTGTACATCTTACCCTTTCTACACTACAATAAAAATATCTTTTAGCGGCGATAAATATGCATATTAACAAAGAGTGCTAAAGTCTTTAGCAACATTAGTTAATTGTCATTGGATCCAATATCACTATAAGCTTCAGAAACATATACAAAAAATGATAATTATCTTTAAAAAATATATTTATTAGCGATAATTAAACTATTAACTTTAATTAGTTACCACTAAGATGGTGTATTAACATACCCCACTTGTGGGATCATGTTAGACTTGTTATTGTGCAATATTTAGAGAATGAAGTTAATTAAGTAAAATTAAGATAATAAATGAAATTAATTGCAACAATAATTAGAGAATGAAACGATTTTATTAAATCTTAAAAATTACAAATACAGTGGTAATTTAATTAATTAATTAATAGAAATAAATATTTTAAAAAACCACTGTTTTATTCTCTTTTCCCCCCAACATTTGGTCCATCTTTATGGCTTGTTTTCGATTCTCTCTGCAAAAAATAGGAAAAAAATAATTAATTCAACATATTATTATACGTCAAAATAATTTGTCCACCAAACAGGTCAGACAGTGCCCTCCCCAATCTCTCGTTTCAAGATAATTCAATTATTTTGAAAACTCAAAAATCCTCAATAATTCAATTAATTTGAAATAGAGGGTGTACGTTGTATACCTTTAAGCAATTCTGCGGTGCAATCTTCATCACACTTCATCTCGCAATGCGTGTATCCGAATCCTGCATCAGAGCATGCCTTATGACAGTTATTGTAACAAACTGTGTATTCAGTTGCAGCTGCGTTAAATGCTTCTTTAAATTTCTCTATGTTACTTTCTCCATTAACAGAGGAAGAAATTACAACAATGCAAATAAGAAACATTGCAACAAGCTTCTTTGATGCCTCCATTTTTGTTTTATAAAAAAAAATTGTCTTGAATTTTTTAAATTTTTTTAAAGGAATTATTGCTTGTTGCTTGTGTTTCTTTTTTTTTTTTGGACGAATTGTTTATGCTATTAATTCTCCTATTTATAGAATTTTATTTTGAGAATAAATACCTCAAATTAATTTGGTGAATATCCAATTTTGTAGGATAAATTAGTGGTTGTGAATCTATTTTAAATTTTAAAAAAAATTGAAGCCATGAGAATCGTTCCACATATTTTTTAGTAATTAATAATTGGTCTTCGAACCCAAACATTAAAGAAAATAAATAGCCTTTGGAAAAAAATGACATGAACATCTATTGGTATTGCTTTAGTTTCGATTATCGTATTATTTGTTGTGTTTACTGGTTTTTTTTTAAATTTTGTTGTCTTTGGAAGAAAATAAATTAATAAATGTGATTTATGAATAAATATTTTTTTTAATTAAGAAACGAAGAGTGGTATACATTACACATGAATCGCACTTGACGAATGTGTTTATGAGTAAATGATTAAATGATTTTTTTTTTAATTAAGAAACAAAGAGTGGTATACATTACACATGAATCGGACTCGACAAATACGATTTATGAGTAAATGATTAAATGACTAATTTTTTTAATTAAGAAACAAAGAGTGGTATACGTTACACATAAATCATACTTGACAAAAGCGTTTTATGAGTAAATGATTAAATGACAAAATCGCACTTGACAAAAGCGATTTGATAAATGTGTTTTATGTGTAAATAACATATTTGTTCATAAAATGCATTTGATAAATGCGTTTTATACATAAATGACATATTTGTTCATAAAACGAATTTGATAAATGCATTTTATGTGTAAATGACATATTTGTTCATAATTAAAACACAATTGGTAAATGAGTTTTATACGTAAATAGCATATTTACAAATGCGTTTTATGTGTAAATGACATATTTGTTCATAAAATGAATTTGATAAATGTGTTTTATGTATAAATGGCATATTTGTTCATAAAACACATTTCTCTAATGTGTTTTATGTGTAAATGACATATTTGTTCATAAAACACATTTGGTAAATGAGTTTTATACATAAATAACATATTTGTTCATAACACACATTTGTAAAATGCATTTTATGTGTAAATGACATAGTTGTTCATAAAACGCATTTGGTAAATGCATTTTATGTATAATTAGCATATTTGTTCATAAAACGAATTTGTTAAATGCGTTTTATATGTAAACGAAAAATTTATTCATAAAATGCATTTGTAAAATGCGTTTTATATGTAAATGAAATATTTGTTAATAAAACGCATTTGACAAATGCGTTTTATGTGTAAATGACATATTTGTTATTAAAGAGCATTTGGTAATGAGTTTTATGCGTAAATAACATATTTGTTCATAAACCGAATTTGTCAAATGCGTTTTATATGTAAATGACATAGTTGTTCATAAAACACATTTGGTAAATGAGTTTTATGTGTAATTAACATATTTGTTCATAAAATGAATTTGTCAAATGTGTTTTATGTGTAAATGACATATTTGTTCATAAAACACATTTGTCAAATGCATTTTATGTGAAAATGACATATTTGTTTATAAAACGCATTAGATAAATGAGTTTTATGCGTAAATAACAGGGGATTTCGATAATTTTTCGTGGGTATTAGTCCACAGTTCCTAGCGCTGCCCGGGGCTAACTTACTCAAAAAATTATACCGAGAGGTCCGTAACGAGCCCCTGGTAGCCCGACAGCGTTGGAGATCGCTTGGTAGGATTTAATAAGCTAAGGAATAGGAAACAAGCGATTTTGATAGTTTTTCGTGGGTGTTAGCCCACGGTTCCTGGCGCTGCTCGGGGTCAGAGACAACTTTTTCGAAAATTTATACCGAGGGGTTCGTAATGAGCTCGACAAGAGCCCTAGGTGTCCTGACAACCTCGGAGATTACCATGTAGGATTTATGGGTCAAGGAACAACAAACAGGCAATTTCAATAGTTTTTCATTGGTGTTAGCCTACGGTTCCTGGCATTCCTTGGTGCTCGGGGCCAATTTTCTCAAAAAATTATACCGACGGATCCGTAACGAGCCCAACAAGAGCCCCAGGTGACCCAACAGTGTTGGTTATCGCCTGATAGGATTTTATGGGGTCAAGGAACAAGAAATAGGCGATTTTAGTAGTTTTTCGTGGGTGTTAGCCCACAGTTCCTGGGGCTGCTCGGGGCTCGGGGTCAACTTTCCCAAAAATTTATACCGAGGGGTTGGTAACGAGCTCAGCAAGAGCCCTAGGTGGCCCGACGACATTGGAGATTACCTGGTAGGATTTTATGGGTCAAGAAACAAGAAACAGGCGATTTCGACAGTTTTTCGTGGGTGTTAGCCCACGGTTCCTGGTGCTGCCTGGGGCTCGGGGCCAACTTTTTCAAAAATCTAAATCGAGGGGTTCGTAATGAGCTCGACAAGAGCCCAGGTGGCCCGACGACGTTGGAGATTACCTGGTAGGATTTTATGGGCCAAGGAACAAATGACATATTTGTTCATAAAACGCATTTGGTAAATGAGTTTTATACGTAAATAACATATTTATTCATAAATCGAATTTGTCAAATGTGTTTATGTGTAAATGACATATTTGTTTATAAAACGCCTTTGGTGAATGAGTTTTATGCGTAAATAACATATTTGTTCATAAAACACATTAGATAAATATGTTTTATGTGTAAATGACATATTTGTTAATAAAAAATATTTGATAAATGTGTTTTACGCGTAAATGATATTTGTTCATAAAACACATTTGTATTTATTCATAAATCACACTTGATAAATGCGTTTTATGTTTAAATGATATTTGTTCATAAAACACATTTATCGAATGTCTTTTATGTATAAATGACAAATCTTTTCAAAGAGTGATATACATTACACATAAATCACACTTGACAAATGTGATTTACGAGTAATGATTAAATAAATAATTTTTAAAATTAAGAAACTAAGAGTGGTATTCATTACACATAAATCGCACTTGACGAATACGATTTATGAGTAAATGATTAAATAAATATATTTTTTTAATTAAGAAACAAAGAGTGATATAAGTTACACATAAATCGTACTTGACAAACACGATTTATTAGTAAATAATTAAATAAATAATTTATTTAATTAAATAACTAAGAATGGTATTATATTACACATAATTTAGACTCTATCTACTTTAAGAAGACATAAAATAAAATAAAATAAAATAAAATAAGAGATAAATGAAATGATTTTATTGAATAAAAAAAAATTACAAGTACAGTGTCAAATAAAATTCACTGTTTTATTCTTTTTTTTTCCCCCATTTTTTTTGCTATACTAAGAAATATTTTGCACCTTTTGGTCCATCTTCATGGCTTCAAATTAATGTTTCATTTTCTCAATATCTTCTGCAAAAACTATAGAATAAAAAAAAAAAATTAGAAAATGGAAACAAGAAAACATTTCTATAATTAGGTCAATTATTATGTAACTAATTACATGTTAACGTTCTTCGTGTATATAACTTAAACTCATTAAAACTGAATATGAATAAATGTTAGAAATATAAACATTGAAATTTTATAAGAATCTATAAGATGAGTCATATTTCAGTCATAGTTTCTTGAAAGTCACTCTATTCATTAAGAGATCAAAATATGGTTCAAGGAGGTCAAAATCATCTTACGTTCGAGAAATACGCTACTACCAACCATCGAATCATGAAGAAATCTCAGGAGAGAAGAATTAAGGGAGGTTGCAAACAAGAAATACCGCAAAATGTTGCGTAAAAATCTTTTAATTTGTGTTATCACTTATATAACTCTAAATTTATGTACTATAGATCACATGTTAAATTTTTATATATGTATAAATCCGAATGAATTATGACTAGGCGATCGAACTATCGATGCCAGCAAGTCATAAATGACTCAGGATCAATATGGGAAAACTTTAAATGATGGAAATAAGACATTAACACAGAAATGACATGAAGGGTCATTACAACATTTCGTACCTTTGAGAATTCTAGAGATACATTCGCCTCCGCAATGAGTCTCACAACCAATTTTTTTCATTTCACTACCTGTGCATACATTCATACACCTATTATAGCAATATTGATATTCGCTTGCAATGTGTTCATATGTTTTTCTGTATTTTTCATCGTTAGTTTCTTCATCGGCCATGGAAATGTCTACACATGAAGAAATCACAACAATGAAAACAAGAAATATTGCAAAAAGTTTTTTTGATGCCTCCATTTTTATTTTTTAGAAAATATTTATAAAAAATATTTATATGTTTGGGTTTTAGATGATTTGATTAATGTTATTGAATTTTCAATTTATAGGTGTTTTTGGGACATCAAATTACCTCAAAATTAAAGTGGTTGATAACCAATTTTGTAGGGAATTTTTGGTTGTGCTTGTTTCATGCTATAAAAATTAGCTAGAAGTTTCATGGTTAAATAACTTCAAACAACTTCTTATCATTTTAGGTAATATCTGTATTAAAATATATTTCTATTCCAATGATATATGTGGCGCGAACTTTTCACCAAGGGCACTGAAAAGTCTCGGGAACCGAATGAAAGGTCGTTCTAGATAAAACTCGATGTTTCGGAGCTAACCGCGCTATTAGAATTCTCATTCGGGCATGTTTACCAAGAATATTGATTAAAGTCAACTATTGACCTTTTTCAGAGGCTTAGTTACAAAATTCGATACAAACTAACACCCAAAACATCGGTATACTAACCGAACATGCTTCTAGCCTAATTTGACCATGCCGAAGCAGATGGAATTGTCAAAATTTCGTTCCGAGGCCGTTTACCTAAACTTTACTGTCAAACTCATTTTTCAACTTTAAACAGGCACATAATACGAAAAATTACACATCTTTCAAAAGAGCAACCAAACAACCGAACTATCAGCAGCGCCAACAATTCACAAATAACTTGGTATCACTATAGATAAGCTCTAACCACTGTATATATGACTCAGATGAACACCCGTACCTTCTTCTAGATCCACCCCTATTTCCGATAGACCATCGACTCAACAGACAAGAAAGTACTACAACAATTTTCGAAAAAAAAAAGTCATCATGGGCCGAGAGTTTTGGGCCACTAAATCTGATCTGCCAAATAAATGGGCCGTACAAACATAACGGACTTAACTGAATACTATCTTCTGCTAAAATTGTAGAACCTTAAACCCTAGCGGAAGAAGGACAACAATGGAGGAAACTAACATGGATGATTGTGAACAAAACCGTGAATCGGAGGTTGCTCCGGCGTTAATTGCACTTCACCCAACTCAAAAATCCGTCGCCGTCGCCGTTGGTTCGAATCTCCGCGTATTTAATCTTCAGTAAGTCAGTATACAAAAATAATCGTTTTAACTTGCCAATTTCAGTGATGTTGACTTAGTTTGACTGAGCACTGAATTGAAGAGGAGGGATTTTTGTAGCTTGTGATCTTAAAACATGAAATATTAAGTTAAATTGTGGTCATTATTTTTGGGATGGACTAATAATAGTGTCATGTGAAATGGAATTGGCTCCCTTAATCTCAAAATAAGTGTCATTTAGCAAAAATCATTAAGAAATGAATTATTTTTGGGACGGAATTATAGGAGTGGTTCCCTCCATCCCAAAATAAGTGTCACATTCATTAGGAAATCAATAAAGACAATGGGTAAGCTATCCCTTAAAAACTATCTCTTGAAAATCGAACACAATTAAGAATATGGAGTATGAGTATATAGTTGGAATGACATACTTTGCATTCCTAAGGTGATACTTATTTAGGGACAAATTATTTTTGCTAAAGTGACACTTGTTTTGGGACGGGTAGTATATATCATACAGACTCTTTAACTTGGCTTCCTCTGGCAGTTGAAACTTCTCAACTCGCATTCTAACCATCTAGACACTTCAACTTGATGTAGGTGTGTCTGGAAAATGCCTTAACTTTGACCATGCACATTTAAATGCCTTTAAGGGGGTTCGTTCTAGATGTGCATTCTCAAAATTCGAGTGTGTGGGGCTGACTTAAATTAAGTTTAGGTGTCTAATACATTTTTGAAGTTGGGGCATTTAGTTGCCAGTTGAGACTAAGTTAAGATGTCTATTTTCTTTAAACTTCTCATATATTTTAAAGAAAAGTTTCTTACAAAGATTTTATTTGAGATTAGATCCTTTTTGTATAAAAGTTCTTTACAACAATAGCTAAAGGAGATTTTTATATTTCTGTTCATAATGGAAGTAATCCTTAATATATAAGTTTGGTTCATTTTGGGGCCAATATTATTCTAATATTGGTATACAATTTGTTTTTTCTTAAGACAAATTAGAGGGAAGTTTAACAACATTATCAAAGACTTACAGTTTGCAGCTGCATTATTTATTATATTCCACAATTTTGATGCAGAGAAGGTTGTTCAGTTTCATTGGTGGATGATTCAGGAGTGCACTTGCATAAGGATTCAATAAGAGCAATTCGGTATGGTGCTGAAGGAAAGCTCTTTGTATCTGCTGGAGATGACAAACTTGTTAAGATTTGGGCTACAAATTCTTGGCGGTGCATAAGTTCAGTGTAAGTTTCTGATGTTCAAGTTCTGCTTTTGCTTAGATGTACTTAGCAGTACATTGCCCGGACTCTCCAAAAATGTTGTTGCACCCGTGTCAGATCCTTCAAAAATGCACTACTTTTGGAGGATCCGATATGCACCTATTAGCATTTATGAAGAGTCTGAGCAACATTGACGAATAATTAAGCTTTTAAGTTAGCATTAGGTGTTGGTCCAGAAAAAGTAGTTATCATTTGCTAACATTTTTTTAAAAAATTGGCAGAATATATGTACTTCAACAATCAAAAAATATATATACTTCATAACTTTCCCAATTAAGAGGAAATAAGATTAAAATGGAATAAATCCCATGTAATAATAACACCAAACTAATAATAGTTTTTCCTCATTAGGATTTTAAGTTTGTCTAACTGCTATGGTTTTAATAGGTCATCCGAGAAGAGAGTTACTGCTGTTGCCATCAGTAATGATGGGAGGTTTGTATCTTTTGCGGATAAATTTGGTGTAATTTACGCAGTTGAAATAGAAGGTTTTCATGAAAATCAAAGTCTGCCCAATAAGAAGGCAGTCCCAATTCTCGCCCACTACTGCAGCATCATTACTAGCCTGGTATTTTATTTTCCTTTCCTCTTCATGTGAATTGCTTTAGTTTTCTATGAATCTATTCTTTTACCCTCTAAATATGAGGGTTAGTGATTTACTCAGATTTTGTTCTGATACTCATGAGTGGTCCTTGTAATCAGTTTCCTATGGAAATTGTGTTTTCATATACACTGTTTGGAAATTGTATTCATGGCTCAACTCTTTTACACAAATATTATGGATAAAGATCTACTGTCTCGATGCACATCTCTTGCACAGTTTCTTGCAAGTCTGGTTCATTCTGGCTTTCTACCATAAAGCATTATCCATTCTGTTGACTAGATCATGATACTCTTATCGTCTATGATTTATTCATATAAGATTAAGTTCAACTTATTCCTAGCCCGCCACATATCATATTCCCACTTTTCTCTATGATTGATCCCATAATCAAGGTCTCTGGTTTCAAAAGCTAGTCAGTTTTTCTCAAAGAGAATGTTCCATCATGCAGGAGTTTTCACCTGATGGACGATACATTATTAGTGCTGATCGGGACTTCAAAATCCGAGTAACGTCATGCTTCTTATTAACCATGAATCTTAGTAAGATTTCTTGATGATCTCCTGCTAACTTATGGGTTGTAAATACAGGTCTCTGTCTTCCCAGAAAAGCCATCAGATGGAGCTCATGAGATTCAAAGCTTTTGCCTTGGCCATACAGAGTAAGAATTTCTTGCAACTCTGGTGGTCCCAAGTCCTAACACTCTCACTAGTGATAATCATGTTAATCCAAAATAGTCTTTTCTGTTGGAATGTTGGTTCCACTGCTAAAGTTGTTAAAATCTAGCACCTAATGGTGTGGCCTAGTGGTCAATAATGTGGCTTGAGCACCATGATGTCTCAAGTTCAATTCCCAATGGAGACAAAACACTAAGTGATTTCTTCCCATCTTGTTCTAGCCTTGGTGAACAATTACCTGATACTATTATCTATGTGTCTCTTTCGGTACCCGTGTTGACTGTCTTTTTTTGTTTTAAATAATACATTTTATTGCCTTCCAGCCAACACCAGTTTAAAATATTGTTGACTTTGCATGCATTTTCACAGAAGGAAATTCTATGTTTGCCAATGTTAGATGGTTACCCTGGCCATGACTCATTATTTATATGTCTCAATTGTCAGGTTTGTTTCCTGCCTTGCCTTCATCTGCAGCATGGATTTCCAGCAGTGGTATTTGCTTTCAGGAGGTGGTGATTCCACTGTGAGTAAATTTTTAAAATGAACCTTTTTTTTTCCAACTCAAATCACCTTTTTGTGCCTTTTAAGGCCCAATTTGAAAGAGATGACAAATGTCATCCTCTGCATTTGGCTATTGATCCTCTCTACTCAACACTAGCTAGTGGCCTAGCAACTATGAAACTAAAAACTATCTTATTTATGACGATGGTATCTAGGACAACTTGCATGCACCTCGATTATTCCATTGTGCAACTGCTCACCGAAGCTTTGGATAGATGGGAAGAAATCACCCTGTTTTTTTTTTGTTTTTTTGGCCTCTACTGAAATTTTTACTTGAGTTCTCATGATTCTTCTCTCACTTCATTGACTAGTGACTCCTAGGCCATGCCCTTGAGTTCCATACTAAACAAAATTGTCAATGTAAAACTAAAAATAGTTTTTTTAGTGTCTAGTTAAATGAAATTAATTACTAAGAATTATATGATCATGTGATTTCATATTCATTTTTTAATCTACTTTGAAGCATATACTATAAGGAGTTGTAATATCATGCAACCGTGATGCTGTTTTTACTTTTTTCCAGGTACGCTTGTGGGACTTCACGTGTGGTTCTCTTCTTGATACCTGTCATGTTGGAGAGGTAGCTTCATCACTTTTGGACTGAGATATTTGATGGATTTAATTTAGTTTCCTCTCTCCATCACAATATCCAATTGGCTGATTGAATCTCTCGCTAGAAAATAAATCTTTAGAGATTTGATTTTGCTGATTTTCAATCCTTAAGCATGTGGTGATTGTGAAATAGGGTGTGGACCGATCTATCTTTCTTTGTTCCATTTCCTTTCTTCCTTTACTTGGTGTTGAAATGAGAAACTGCATAGCTTTCATGTTTAGTTAGTTCTTAATTTTCTCTGATTGTGAAGACAGGATTATTACAGTCAAAAGAAGGAATAGATGACAGCTTGCTGGCTGTCACTGATCTCTGTGCCACTCCTGGTGGATCATTCATCGCGGTGGCCATTCAGAGGCAAGTCTCTCATCATGCCAACATGTTGCCTTTTCATCCTTCAAAGAGCTCTATCAATTTGTTCTTGAATCATAATACCTTTTTCCATTGCACTGTAGCTTGGCAGGTGTCATGCTTTTGAGTTGCAACCTTTCAGCTAAATCTCTCCATGCTGTAAAAGTAGGTTCCTTTATCTTCTTCGAATCATGGAAATCTATGTAGATTTTATCATTCAAAGTATCAATAGGCAGCATCAAGTGGAAATGTTATCTGATGCTGCTTGAAAATATTGTAATTTTTTTTCAATGCTGGAGAAAGGGGAACCTTGACATGACTGGTATAGTTGTTGTGTGACTTGGAGGTCATCGGTTCAAGCCGTGGAAACAGTCTCTTGCAGAAATGCGGGGGTAAGGCTGTACAATAGAGCCTTGTGGTCCGTCCCTTCCCCCGACCCCTGTGCATAGCAGCGGCTTTAGTGCACCGGACTGCCCTTTCTTTTGTATTTGCTTAACCTTTTCCCTTGAATGAAATTCCAGGTGGTTCCAATTCCTGGGGAGACTTTTATCCCCACAAGCTTAGCAGCTTCCTCTACATTGAATCAATTGTGGATGGTCATGGGTGCATCGACTCTATGTAGTTCCAATTCAGCACCTTTGGCTCGTCTGAAAGTTCTCGATGGTTTCTGCGAGAGCAACCAGGAATCAGTTGAGCAGGAGGCACGTGTCTTGGAAGATAAAGATTTACCATGTAGTGAACAACTCCTTCAAACATTGCAGGGGAGTTCATTCATTGAGAAAGATGTACTATCAACAGCTGCAGAAGCAGTGAAAACAGCAATGTGTAATCTATTGATCAAGAAGCAGTACCCTTCCGAAAATCGTGAGTTTAGAAAGAGAGGGAGAAACGACAAGAAAGTAGGTAAGAAAAAATGAGATTGGTGGACAAATTTACTGGTATCTACGCTGGTGGGAGGTTATCAGAGTATTATCAAGTCGAGTTGAATTTGCTGCCAGCAGTGCGCGATGTAGTGGCGTTCCAGCTCGAGCTCGTAGACAGTTCCAATGATGAAGACAATCAAATTTCGCCTTGCTGTGAAGTAGTTTTCTTCTGGTTTTAGTCACGATTTGTGATATGATGTTGCCTACATTGTTTCAATGGTGGCTACTATTGTTTACAAATTGTTCACCTATATGAACTGACATTTTATCATACAATTACTAAGCTATGTAATGATGAATAGTTTTTTTTGTGAATCTTTCACCTTGATCCACATTCAATAGCTTTGGAGGCAATTTTGTCCATTTCTTGCACCATACTCTCATTATAAACGACTATATATTGCGACAGAATATGATGCAACTTCTTATCATCAAGGACATGACCTTAGATAGAAAGGAACAGAGGTTGCGTATTAGGGTAGAAGGGTTGTAACCTAATAGGGGTAGGATGATGTCTTGCCTTGTGATATAGTAAGTTAGTGAAATTAGTCTTGTCTTTATATATTGTGTTGTTATTGCGTGTCAATTATTTTGTTACTTTTATTATATTTAGAAAATATCATTTGCTTTTCACTCTAGTCGTTTTTTTTCATATCTAGTATTTTCTGTTTTTGGAAATGATATTTTTGAGATGAGGGTCTTCTGGAAACAACCTCTCTATCCCTGTAAGATAGTGGTAAGGTCTACGTATATTTTACCCTCTCCGGGCCTCACTTGAGTGATCTCACTAGATATATTATTGTTGTTGTTGTTACTCTCATTATAAACGATTATATAATAGTTAAACCGAAACTCATGATACTGAAGACTAAACATCCAAAAATAGCAGACAAATATACCTCTGAGACCCAAAAAATGAATAAAAAATAGGAAAAAGTACACAAAATATAGACCTAATTTAAAATTAGGAATAATTACATAATTACACTCTTTTATTTATCATATTTTCCATTATTTCCACCCTTCAAAAAAATTTCAAAAATCTCTTCTTTCCATCGGATACATTAATTTAGTAATTGAAATACTTAATTCAGTAATCTGGATACATTAATTCTTATTCTTGAATTATTTCTATGTTTAATGTATCATGCTTTAAATGTTATCTGTTGATATCAAAAAACCTATTTTTTGTATCTGAAATAAAATTAATGTATCTGGATTATTGAGTTAATGTATCCGGATTACCATGTTTTTAAAGAGACTTTTGTAAATTGAAAAATGGTAATTAACGCTTTACACTATGTGGTTTATGAAATTCTATTTAAAATTATTTACCTTTAATAGACTCAATCCAAACTATTTACCCTTAATGGACCTATTGCCCAAACTATTTACCTTCTTACCCACTTACACCTTTTTATTTCGCCCTGACGTCATGTTGACGTTAGCATAAATACTATGAAATATACTCTAACAGTATATATATACCATATCGATATCATATAGAATGAGTTCAATCCTCTGTGATACTCTGGCGGTATATTGATGCCCAATTGGTATCATATAGGATTATGTTGTGTGTTTTTTAAGAAATAAATAAGAAACAAATAAAAAGTTATTAAACTCTAAATTAGTAGAAAATATATTCGTTGAGATACTCCATCGGTATATTTATACCATATCGTTATCGTATATGACTAAAAAATTATTAAAGTTACAAAATTATTTATTAAACCCTAAATTAGTAGAAAATGTATTCTTGTGATACTTCGTCAATATATTGATATTCTATCGGTATCATATAATTTCAAGTTCTTTTTTTAATAAATAAAATAATTCAGAAAAAATTATTAAAGTTACAAACTTATTTATTAAATTCTAAATTAGTAGAAAATATAGTCTTTGTGATACTCTATCGGTATATTGATACCATATCGGTATCATATAAGACTAAGTTTAATCTTCAATGATACCCTGTTGGTATATGTATACCCTATTGGTATATCATACAAGGTGGGTTGCTAACATCAACGCGCGAATTTTAATATTAGGGGAAAGAATATTAACAGTATGGGGGTATAAAATGTAGAGGGATATATGGATGTAAATAGTTTGAATAAAGGGGCACAAATTTAGTTTTTCCTAAAAAATTATAGGGATAATACACTATAATATTAGATTTCTGTAATTTAAAATATTATATAAATAAAATTTTAATTGACAATTTTTTTTTTTATATATAGGATAATTGGCATAGACTTCATTTTATTTTTAAACACTTGTTGAATAATTTTGACATCTTATTTAACAATTGATTATATTGAAAAAAAATTCAAAACTATAATCAATAAGAGAGATTTAAACATTTGTGTTGTTATATAACATACAATCATTAATATATATTTATTCTTGTCTTACAAAATATTACAAGAATATTGAAAAAATTAATTATTAAATTATAATTAGTTATAATATTTTTAAAAAAATCATGAGAATAAAATATAAAAAAATATTAAACAAAAAATGACTTTGAGGGTATATTTGTCATTTTGCTTCCAAAAAAAAAAAGAGGTTAAGTTAGTTAGTATGTGAAGTTTTCAGAAGGAATTTCACATCTTCTCCGTCACAATAGCGCCATTTTTTGGTCTTCAAAAGTTCTTACTTTGTTAAGATGCTATTTTCAACCGAATTTCACGGATTCATGTTTTATTTATCTCCATTTGCTTTATTCTTCTGAATCCATTCACATTTGCTCCAGTTAGCATTGCGTCCAGTACGATTTCACTCTCTAATTGTGAAGCTTTTATTAGAACTAAATTCAATTTACTTTTCAGAATCTAATATTTGTTGAAATTTTAGTGATTATTTTTATATACATGGTTTGAGTCGAAAGTACTACTGGATTTGGTTAAACTCGTTTTGTTTTAACAATTACTCGAATACGATTTAAAATTTTATTGGAATTGAATTCGTTGTATTTTTTAAATTACGAGTTCAAAATCTAATATATATTGAAAGTTTAGTGATTTATATATATATATATATATATATATATATATGGTTTGAGCTGAAGTTGAACTCGTTTTTCTTTAACAATCGCTCGAATACCAGAGGCGAATCTTGGATTTTATGTTTTTATTAGAACTGAATTCATTGTAATTTTGAAAATTACGAGTTCAGAATCTAATATTTGTTGAAATTTTAGTGATTGGGTTTGGTTGAACTCGTTTGGCTTTAACAATTACTTGAATCCTATATGTGGATCTTGGATTTGAAATTTTTACTAGAACTGATCTCAATGTACCTTTGAAATTGCGGGTTCAGAATCTAATATTTTAGTGTATATGGTCTGATGTGGAAAGTACTGCGTTCAGTTGAACTCGTTTTGCTTTAATAATTACTTGAATGGTCTGATGGCCGAATTTTTTACTTTAGAAATGTTTGTTTGTGTATAATATGATGTCTCTGTTGCTACATTTGGACTCAACCCATTGAACTCTTTTTGCTTTTCTCGAATGATTGCTCGAACAGTCCTGAAACGGATTTAGGATTTAAAGCCTACTAGCATTGTACTTACTGTATTTATAGTCGTATCTTGCTCAGACCAATAAATAGAGCTGATGTTATACTTACATGTGTATATATGGTCTGAGTCGAGAGTACTAGGTTCGATTGAACTTGTTCCAACGGGCTAGATTTGCATCTGATCTGTTAATATGAATCATCTATATGTGTGTTGCTGCATGTGGAATCGTTTTGTTTGTAACTAGATCAATGCAATACTTTTGTGCGTACATCCATCGCTAGCATACAACATTAATCAGCCAGACTTGGTGCATTATTTTTAGTATGAAATGTCGTTTTATTTGTGGTTTTTAATTGTTATATTAGATCGTGTTAACAAGGATTTTCCAAGATGGAGTATACTGAGGAGAAGACTATCGAGTTGGAGGAAGGTATGGAGTGTGTTCAGAAGGGACTTAATAAGTTAAAAATAATCATAGAAGGAGAGCCGGAGTCATTCAACTCAGACGAGTATGTGATGCTCTACACGTATCCTTGGCATTCCTTGAGATTAGAGTGCATGCTTTCTTTCTTAATTGGTCCTTTCCGTTTATTACTTTTATTTGTCTTATCCTCTTCCAGGAAACAACCTCTCTACCCCTGAGGTGGGTTTCACTGGGTATGTTGTTGTTGTTGTATTTGTCTTATCCTCTTAGTTTCTTTCTACGCGAACAAGTCTCTCCTTAATTCGATGAATAGCACTATCTATAACATGTGTACTCAGAAGGCACCTCATGATTACTCTCAACAACTGTATGATAAGTACAAAGAAGCAGTTGAAGATTACATCATTACTATTGTAAGAAACTTTGGCCATCTCAAATTCGTTGTTTTGTGATGCTATTCGAAATAATAACCAGTCTCCATTTGCTTCATTAGGTTTTGCCTTCTCTGAACAAGAAGCATGATGAATTCTTGTTGAAGGAGCTTGAGAAAAGATGGGCATCTCATAAACTTATGGTCAAGTGGCTTTTAAAGTTCTTCCATTATCTTGACAAGTTTTTTATTAAACGAGCCGAAGTCCCTGAACTTAATGAAGTTGGTCTGACTTGCTTCCGCGATCTGGTTAGCTTTTGGAACGATTATTCTGCTGTTTAATTTTTCTTCTCCAAGTTACTATTATGATAAAATCTCTTTATATCATTGCGTTTGATGATAATAGGTTTATCATGATGTGAAAAATAGAGTTACAGAAGCTGTCATAGCACTGGCAAGTGTCTCTTTTTTCTGC
Organism: Solanum aculeatissimum; assembly: GCA_038996855.1. NCBI lineage: Eukaryota > Viridiplantae > Streptophyta > Magnoliopsida > Solanales > Solanaceae > Solanum > Solanum aculeatissimum. The sequence continues at coordinate 42,593 of JBCEWC010000352.1, read as the reverse complement.
TAGACTCGATATGTTATAATTCGATCTGCTAGGTGTGATGTATAACAAAGTATCTTTTTGTATCAGATTGATCAGGAACGCGAGGGTGAGGAAATTGACAGAGCTTTAGTGAAGAATGTGATAGATTTGTATATTGAAATGGGAAAGGGAAGGATGGATTATTACGTTAATGACTTTGAAGAGGCAATGCTTCGAGATTCTGCATGTCATTATTCTCGAAAAGCTTCAACCTGGATTGTTGAAGATTCTTGTCCAGAATATATGCTCAAGGTACAAATGATTTTCACAACTCTTTCATTTCGAGAATTGCTCTTGTATTCCTTTCTTATACTGGAATAGGTTCTAATGCCCGTTCTTTGGTAACACAGGCAGAGGAAAGCTTGAAAAAGGAGAAGGATAGGGTGTCTCATTATCTGCACTCTATCAGTGAGCCAAAACTTCTGGAGGTCAGTGTTGGAGCTTCACAATTATATCTCTGTTATGTGATGCGAAAACTCGTAGCATCTTCTATCTCAACGTACATTATGTCATAGATACACGTAAATCCTGACAAGCTTCTCATTTACAGATGAATGTGTGTAAAAAAGATACACTGTCATATCTGAGGTTTAGGAGGGTAGAGTGAACGCAAACCTTACCCTACCTCAGAGAGAGGCCGTTTCAGATGGCTAAAAAGAAAAACAGTCCAAAGTAGTCCTGGGAAAGAAGTAACGAAAATACAAGAAACAACAGATAATAACAAAAACAATAGATGGTAACGAAATAGAAACTATAACAAAACAATACTATAATTGAAGCACAAGGAACAATAAATAGTAGTAGAAATCGAAGGACAAGAAACTATAGGAGCAATATTACAACTATAATATGAGCGGACCACAACGCACTGGTACTATGAACCTAAAGAAGGGAAGAATGAAGGGGTTACTTTTGTGTAGTTTTGTCAGGTTATTAGTGTTGTGTATTTGATTGTATATGTTTCCCCTTGGTAAGAGGGAACAATTTTTTTCACACAACCTTTATTTTTTTTGAATGTTCTTTATGTCCGGACACCATGGTTATCCAAAAAAAAAAAAAGTCTTGTGTTTCGAGAAGTTGTACCTCTTTGCCAAGTATCAACTGTTCTTTCACTCACGGAACCTTTTCTTTCTTGAACCAAATGCACAATATATTGTTTTAGCTTTCACTCAGAAAGAGTCAGTTAATTATATTACTTTGGTTGGATTTGTTTTTCAAAGCTGAGACCAACATTTTTGCTGCAGAAATGGCAAAAGCAGGTATTGATTGCAAATACCAATCAATTGCTTGAGAAGGAGGATTCTGGATGCCGAGCTTTGCTTAAAGATGAGAAGGTATTAAACCCCGACCCCATCCCCTTATTCTTTTCTTTTTTCTGTATAGTGTCATGTGCTTAATTGTTTTTATGAATCTTACATTGTAGTTGAAGCTGTTTTTCTTTTTCTTATTCCTCCATTCTCCCGCCCATCATACAGGTTGACGATTTATCTCGAATGTATAGTCTATTCCACAAAATCCCTAAAGGGATAGAACTAATGGCAGAGATGTTTAAGCAGGTATTTTGATCATCCATACTATATGCTGAGCAACCAACACTTGAGATTTTGTTTTTCTTCTTTTTGTTCCAATTTGAGACTCTGCAATTTCTGATGGTACATATTTGCAGCACATTGCTGCTGCAGGCATGATTGTGGTGCAACAGGCTGCAGATGTAGCAAATAACAAGGTTTGATATCTAATAACAGAAATTTGTGCTTTACTTGACAATGTTGTCTATTGACTTTACTATTATCTTCCATTAGCTTCTCCTCTTCGATAAAGTTCTTTAAGCTTCAGAAAAAAAAAAGTTTCATCTGAACAAACAGTCACAAGACGAGGGCAAGGTAGATGTGTATCAGCATCCCAAGAAACTAGAATCTGAGTGGAGTAAAAAGCTTTTGCAAAATAAGTACCATATTTCTGAAGTTGGTTTTGCGACTGGCTATGCTTATAGTTTCTAAGTAATTTTGTTCTGCATTGCTATTTATCGGTGTTGTAATTTGTAAATGATGATATGTATGTTCTTCTACAGACCGAAAGTTCGGGTGGCTCACAGGAGCAGGTAAAATACTATCTTCTATATTGTGAATCGAGGTCCATTTTATGTAATTGTTAGTTGGTTCAATGATGGACCCATCTCTTCCCGCAGGACTTTGTCAAGAAGGCATTTGAGCTGCATGACAAGTATATGGAGTATGTGAAAGGCTGTTTTGCCAATAACTCTATCTTTCACAAGGTATTCCAATTGTTAACCATTGTTTGTTGATCCCTTTTATGATGAATTACTTGAGACATTATTGTAAAGAAATGGATCTTGGGTCTAACTCTTGAGGAGAGGATTGTCCAAGTCCATATAAGGAGTTAGAATTCTACTCATCCCACCGAGTGAGACTTAACACCCGACCTCACATCCAGGAGTGGACATCTGGAGCTCGGATGATTTAATATGGGGGACCGACATTATAAATCATAGTGATGGGTCTAACTCTAATACCATGTTAAAGAAAACAGTTAGATGTGATATGTAAAGTATACATATGAGTTCCAAGAGATTAAATGTAACTCTTACAAGGACAAGTGTGAATATAGAAGGACTCAAGCATCGTCTTCACACATTCCCTTACTCGCTGATGTATAAACTCTTGACTTTCATAGGCTCTGAAAGAGGCATTTGAGTTATTCTGTAACAAAAGTGTTGCCGGCTCATCAACTGCGGAGCTCCTTGCTTCTTATTGTGATAATATCCTTAAGAAAGGTGGGAGTGAACAACTCAGTGACGATGCTATTGAGGATGCATTGGATAAGGTATCCACAAAATCTACATCCCTCTTCAATTTGGTGGTCAAACTTCATATTCTTGCTCTAGCAACGTCAAAATGGTTTACTTTTTGTGTAGGTGGTCAAGCTTGTTACATACATCAGCGACAAAGATGTGTTTTCTGAGTTCTACAGGTTTGAATCTACTACCAGCAGTTCTTTTGACAAAATCATTTAAGTTGCTTGTTATATCTTTAACCATTTGGTGTGCTATAATTGTCTTAATGACCAATAGGAAGAAGCTTTCTCGCCGATTGCTTTTTGATAGAAGTGCCAATGAAGAACATGAAAAGCTTATCTTATCAAAGCTAAAGCAGCAGTGCGGTGGACAGTTTACATCCAAGATGGAGGGAATGGTGAGATAGTTCAATGGACCTCTGAAGTTTTTGTCTCTTCCCATCCTTGAAATATCTAAAAACGGGTGGTTGGAAAATGTAAAACAGGTGACAGACTTGGCGTTGGTGAAGGAAAATCAGACTCACTTTCAGGAATATATCAGCAACAATCCTGCAACGAACCCTGGAATCGATATGACTGTCACTGTTCTTACAACTGGATTCTGGCCTAGTTATAAATCTTGTGATCTGAATCTCCCTGTGGAAATGGTAAGATATGCTTCTCTCGCTATCCGTCCATACTATTAGTAGTCATAGTATTGCTCCTATAGTTTCTTGTCCTTCAATGTATAATATTGTTGAAGTTACTGCTCAAAATGTTTCGTTATTCTTTCACTTCCATTACTTTTTGGGGGCTGCTTTGGATTGTTTTTTCACTGAGCCAAGTGTCTATCAGAAACAACCTCTCTATCTTTGAGGTAGGGGTAAGGTTTGCTACATACACTCTACCCTCCCTAGGCCTCACTTTGTGGGACTATACTGGTTATGTTGTCGTTGTTGTTTCTGAGCTCTTCGGTTTTGTCATCCTTTGGTCTCAGGCAAAGGGTGTGGAATCTTTCAAGGACTTTTATCAGAAAAAGACGAAACACAGGAAATTGACATGGATATTTTCATTGGGACAATGTAACCTTAACGGGAAGTTTGAGCAGAAAACTATTGAATTGATCGTGGGAACTTATCAGGTGATCGTTTTGTCAAGAATTTGATTGCAACATCCTGGTTCAATAAACATTATGCTGTTGGATAAACATTTTCCTCTTTTTCAGGCTGCTGCTTTATTGCTGTTCAATGCTTCTGATAAATGGAGCTACTCTGACATCAAGAGTGAGTTAAACTTGGCCGATGATGATTTAGTCAGAGTGTTGGCATCCGTGTCATGCGCCAAGTACAAAATTCTTAAAAAGGAGCCCAGCAGCAAAACTGTTTCATCAACTGATCAGTTTGAGTTCAACTCCGAGTTCACTGACAAAATGAGGAGGATTCAGGTACAGATACTGTTTAAAACTTTACGTTACTCAACAATGATGGAATTATATATTAGCAATATGACTTGTTTGTACCCTCCAGGTCCCTTTGCCTCCTGTTGACGATAGGAAGAAAATGGTTGAGGAAGTTGGCAAGGACAGACGTTATGCAATCGATGCCTGTCTGGTGCGTATAATGAAGGCCAAGAAAGTTCTAACTCATCAACAGCTAATTTTGGAATGTGTTGAACAGTTGAGCAAAATGTTCAAGGTATGCCACAATTTTTTAATCTTTTTTGATGTCTAAGGGTAGTAGGTAGTCGCGTGTTGTCATACTTCTAGTAGTATGATACAGGAAACACTTGTTTTCTACATTTTTTTTTCTTTTTCAGTTTCCTGCTTTCTTAGTCGAGGGTCTTTCCTAAACAACCTCTCTACCTCACAAAGGTAGAAGGTAAGGTTCGCGTAAATTCTACCCTCACCAGACTCCACAGTACCTCCACTTTGGACATTTCATTTGCTATTTTTGCCTGAGTCTGATTGTTGAATTGTTACCTATGTAGCCTGATGTCAAAGCAATCAAAAAGAGGATCGAAGATCTTATCACTCGAGACTACTTGGAAAGAGACCTGGAGAACACAAACACATACAAGTACATTGCTTGAGGCACTCATCTCATATCTGGGCTGGTTGACATTGATTGCACCAGACAATACATCGAATAAGTACTGCTAGTTACTTAATTGTTCGTTTAACTATACATCAAAAAGAGTCGTTAAGTCTCAGAAGGCAACGCGTTTTGATGACCCTATGAATAGGAATTTCTTGTTTTTCTGCAGTTTTCGATATCACTACAATTCTTAGCAGCATCACTGTGTATTCCCCTTTGTTCTTATTTATGGAATGAGGATCTTTGCATAAGTCTTATGCTTTGGTGGTTGCAGTAATGACAACATTTATACAATTGATTGTTTTCTCTTAGCACTGGTCTCTTCCCTACTCAAATGTTGTCTGTCTTTTTACTGTTCTTTCTGATTCAATCTACACTTGTTATTCACTCATTTTCTGCCATTGTGGATGAAGTAATCGAAATGATAAGTGGTTTATGGTTGCGAAAAACAGAGAAAGTTAGGAACCAATGGTTACCTTCTGAATCGAAGTAGTGACAAGTTAAGCATTATGACTACAGGGCAAGAAGCAAAGTTTCATAGACAATATTGCTTCCTCCCATATTTCCTGACAACTAGTGACGAGGATTCCCAGGAAACAGTCTCTCTGTCTCTATGAGGTAGTGGTAAGATCTGCGTACATTCTACCCTCCCCAGACCCCATTTGTTGTTGTTGATTACTGACAAGACAATGGTGGTTCGAGGAGAAGAGGTCATGATATTGGTAAGAAAAGGATTTTAGCAGTTTGTGTGCTGATATGTTTGATGCAGACCAAAGTTGACATGAATCCAAGGTGTTGGGGTTTGGGGTTGGTGGGGTGGACTTCGACACTCCAAACCCTCGGCTCAAGTAAATGCATATCAAAACAGATCGAAGAAGAAATAATCGAAAGTGAAGAAATCATGACAAAATACTATAAAAACTTCAGAACTTCATTCCAAGTTAAGATAGAGATATACTACATCTTCAAAACTTGCTGAAAACATTCTATTGAAACAAATGCCTTTATTTTTCCCTTTACAAGTCAAACAATATGGTGTTTAACTATACATGAAGATATTACAAAGAACTCCTTTCTATTAACAGATTGTCTTCTGTACAACTAGAACAACTACTGGTACTACGCTTCGATTCAAAGCAAGTTCAGTTGTCTTCTGTACAACTAGAACAGCTTGTAGTACAACTACTCTCCATCCAAAGCAAGTTGAAGTCCACTTATGAAGCTTTACTTCCATGTTGCTTCATTTAAGTCCATCCATGCAGAGACATAGCCAGAAATATTTGAGTTTATGGATTCTAAATTCTACATGAAGCAGTATGCTGGTTTTGACCAACGCGTAACTATCTCTCCAGCTCCATCCCTACCCGGTCCACATGCAATATTATAAAAACTTTAACATTATAAGTATATCCTGCAAGCAGCTTCTGTGCAGTTCTCAACTCCCTGTAATATGTCATTCAATAAGTGAAAAACAATAGAAAGATCAGAATGTAGCAAGATAAAGAGGATCATTACGTTAGGGGGAAGTTGCATATTTGGCTACTCGGCTAACCATATTTAGAGCCGCTAGCCAATATACGCATATTATATACTAACTATACAGATATTATACACTGTTTGCTACTTTTTTTTGGGTTGGACGGCTATTTAAGTTAATTTCCATTCTTTTCTTTTGAAACAAACTCCCATGAAAGAAGAAATAGTGGAGTTCTAACCAAATGAAGAGGTGAAACTGTAAGTAGCCAAGTAACAACGGGAGATCTCATTATGTGCCGCTCTATCTTCAAAAAGTAGAGCTGCAACCAAAACCATGACATATAAGGCAAATATCTCTCTGGCTTTGCTAATAGAATTTGGCTGTGGACAATCGACTTACAGGAAGAAGGTATAGTAACTCCTCGTCCTCTAATCAACAATCGATGTGAAGCTTATATATATTGATTACATTATACTTCTGCACTTTCCTTATAGTAAACTACCAACATCTTTGCTTCTCTATCAAAACCAACAAGCTATCTCGGTTTCTTATGTACCTGTGATTAGGTAATCTGGTCTAAGAGTTGGACCCATGAGGAAATTTAATTTATTTAACGCAGGGTTTGGAGGGGGGCGCAGTCAACTGCCTGCAGGGCAAAACCCCAAGTTAAACAAAGACACAATATGGATGCTCATCTTAGTATCTTACCAAGTCAACAGGACAAGTGACAAGGTACTGAATGATGTGAATTTCTGACTGCCCGATGTATGAAGCATCCCACGTTCATGCATGGTCCGGAGAAGGACCGCTCTCCAAGGGGTGTTTTGTTGGCAGCCTGCCCTGATGCTTATCAGTGGTTGATTCCTCGGCTCGAACCAGTTCATGTCAAATAGAGACAACTTTACTGTTACTCCAAGACTCCCTTTCTGCTAAAATATCTTACAAACAGTAAAATGCAGGTATTACTATACAGGTGTACAGGAGCATTGAGAAGATAAAACTTTAGGAGATGGTATAGCAAAATCCACCCGCAATAAGCGATCCTCTTTTTTACTTGCTCAACTGACAGAAATGGAGAGCAGGTACAAAACTATGTTCCAAGATGAAACAATTTCAACACCAGCTTGCACTCTAATGGCTAATAGCTTCCATGGCAACCCGCACAAGACGCAATAATCCATCCACATCCTGGAAGTTGAAATCAAGGGCCTTCTTAACGGATAATGCACCCTCTTTACATTGTGAATCTCCCAGCCCTGGACAAAAAGCTGCAAAAGCAACACGTGATTTCCTGGTGGCCTCCATCGCAAAATTGACTTCCTGTGCCTGTAAAATAACAAAACTATAATACGTTAGTAAAATGAAACATTATTGCATAGTCACAACATCAAAATTTCAGAACCTAAAGCCTGAGTTCTTAATGGATATTTACGGAAAAAGGTTTTGACAAGTAAGCCTTTTGACATGTCCTGTACCCAAATAAAATGGTAGATAACAACTAAGGGGATGGAAAACAAAGTTCAATCCCTCGGAAAAAAGATGATGAAGCCTAATGAATGCCGGTTCAAACAGCTAATTTTCCATAACCGTTCTTTAGGCAATTATTCATCTAATAACGGTGTCAGTTATCACAAAACATTTCTTTAATTGGGGCGTTGGTTTATCATTAAAATATCTGTACTTACCAAGTTGATTAGCTGTGTGAAGCTAGAACCATTTCTTGCCGAGATAACATGAGTTCCAGCAACTTGAGGAGAACCAACAACTTTAGCCGATGCAGCCTTGTCTACTATTGTTGGATTGTTCAAATTGTCAACATCAGAGACAGAAGAGAAAGGAGACTCACCTATTATGTAATAATGAGTCTTGTAAGAGTAATAACCAAAAAAATAATTAAAAAATGAGGCAGCCCGGTACACAAGGCCCCTACTATGCATGGGTTTCAGGACCACAAGAGTCTATTGTATACAACTTTACCCTGCATTTCTGCAAGAGGCTATATCTACAGCTCGAATCTGTGACTTTCTGGTCACGTGGAAACACTTTACCAATTTCGTGATGTTCCCCTTTGGTAACAGTAATAACCATTAAGAAGAAAAGTCCAACGCAGCTCATCATCATTAGAGAAATTTGGTTGTAACACATTCTAACTAGTTTAACTATTTCCACTACTCATATTTATAGTAATGCTTTCTTCCCTGATCAATTCTGTTCATCAACAGTGGATATCAGTAATTTTGGCATATGCCATACTTCCATGGTTAATAGGTGAAAGTGTGAAAACACATTAGCCAATACGTACACATGATGATTATGGAGTTAAAAAAAAAAAGAAACTGTTTGACATGTTCAATGAGTGAGTAACCATCAAAGAGCAGATTAGTAATATCACAAAGTTAAAGTAGTGGCCTAAAGAAGCACCAAGATGTGAAATGTAAATTTCCCAGACATCTCAATCCAGATTACCTGGAGGAAAAATTTGTAGAGCGGTTTGTAACTCATTTCTGTATCTGTTTGCATTGGACTGTGAAGAATAAACTACTCGCATGTATGCGACCTCCATGCATTTATAGGCAAGTGCGGCAGCTGCCATGTCTCTCAATTTCTCATATTCATGACCACAAAACCTAATGAGCATAAGAGGGACCAAAAATCAGCATTACATCCTGTTGACATTTCAGATGGTAGGTCAAATTTTTCATTATCCATAAGTAGCATACATTCCACATGCTCGAAAAGTACTACCCTGAAATTTGCTCTTCTGATTCAGTACAAAAGCGCCATAAACCTTGGCCGCACAGACATCTCTTCAAAAAGTGGAAAATGAAAAGCAGTAATCATATTCAGAAGAATAGATTAGGTCAAAAAGAGCCGAGTATCTATAGGAACAGCCTCTCTACCTCCAAGGTGGGGTAAGGTTTGCGTACCCCACTTTCCGGGATTACACTAGGTATGTTGTTGTTGTAGATTAGGTCACAGTTTTTCATAATACATGACATCAGTGAAGGAAATTGCATCCAAAAATTATATGAGCTAATTGAATATAAACTGAAACACACAACTTTGGATTAGATTTTTTCATAGCACTAAAATTGTACTGTTATATCTGCAGCTAAAGTTGTTTTGTCAAAAAGAGAAGAATATGCTAACAAGTTCAACACATATAAAGTAAATGTACAGTACAATCACCAACATATCAACCAATTTTTACAGCTAGTGTGGCTTCAAGAGAATCCAAATCTTTAACCATTCTTAGATCCTTCATAAATGTAAAGAATGGGAAAACATAGGTCAAGGTGATTTTTTGAAACTTCAATCTTTAAGTCAAATGAAGACTCAAAATTATACTCCATCCATTTCAATTTGTCTGACTGGTTTGAATTAGCCCAGAGTTTACAAAAAGCATAATACATAAATTGGACCCCAAACTTGGCTTCAAATTATAACTTCGACCTTTTAACTTTCATAGTGCAAAAGTAGGCACTTGTGCACCATGAAGTTAAAGTGTTTTTTTGTTGAAGTGTTGGATGGTAAAAGTGTCTACTTGTGCACTATGAAAGTTAACGGTCAACATTAAAATTTGAAGCCAAGTTTAGGTCCAATTTATATATCATGCCTTTTAAGAAAATAAAGAAGACTTTTGAATCTTGTGGTCTTAAACTAAAGATATGCAGAATGTACCAAAATGTCCTTTAATCACATGGTCTTAAACATGCCATGTGAAAAGTTGAAATCAAAGGGTTGTCAAAAATGGAAACGGACATTCTTTTTTAAATGACTAAAAAGGAAAGCAGCACAAACAAATTGAAATGGAAGGAGTAAAAGAATAGCAACTCAAATGCATGGTCTATTTCAACAGCATGCTATTTGCTAAGAGAGACATTGCTGAGACACTTCATACTTGGCCAGACTGGGTTTTTAATGGGAGATTTGCATGACCGACTCCATTGGTAATGCTGCAGATGTATCTCAGACCCTAAGCACTTAGGCATGTTAGGAAAAATACCTACTCTACAATCTTTCCATGCTAGCAACAGTTTTGTTGCATGCCACCTCAACGAATGAACCAAATTTAAATTAAGAGGGGAACTCACTGGCAGAGTTTTGCAGTGCTGCTATAGATTCTCCTTGACTGGTTCTGTTCACCATGCCTGGAGCTGTCTAATTCTAGCAAGGAGGCGCCATGGAGAAACTTTAATGCCGCTTGGAAATAGATACCCGTACTTTCGCTCGATCCGTTATTCTGAAACAAATAGCCAAAGTTATGCCAACATAAATAAATAAATGAAACAAATAATACAGTATATCCTCCATATTTTTTCCTCTCCTTTCCTTGGACATAAATGTAAATTCTTTTAACCTTGAGACGATCTGCCAGGTGTTTAAGGTTTGTGGCTTCTTTTATGGCATTTGTAGCAGCTTGACTTGATGAATCCTTCCGAACAGGACTGGGAACATCTTGATCCCTGGCTTTATTAGCAGTATTATTAGGTAGGTTTCCATAGTGGCTTTTAGCTTTTTTACACTGTCTTGAAGCATTTGACCTTTCCCTTTCAAAAGCATCTCCATTTTCCCTTTCAGATCCAGGAACTGGCTCTTTAAATACAGCTGTCTCATTCTGATCTCTTGCTAAAGGAGACTTGGAAGAGACGTCAATCTGCTCACTTTTGTTCGAAATGACCTTCTTAGATGATCTCTGATCATCTCGATCTGGTAGTGTAGCCTGTCTTTTAATCTGGCGGGACACAACATCCGATCGAACTTCTGCATCATCACGATGAACAAATCTTGATTGATTATCTCCTTTAACATTTTTCTCCAATAACTTTTCAGAAGGTTTTAATCTATCTGAACCAACAACAGATTTCTCCTGAGACTTGTTTTTTCCTGGTGCCGTCTTATCCTCATCTAATGGCATTTGATCTGCAGATAAATTTAAGATATCAGTATCTTTGGTCTTACGTTGGTCAGAATCAGATTTTGGAGCCCAGTTCTTCTCTTTACGCCGTGACGAGGAACCTCTTTTCCTATTGAAGACAGACCCACTGTTCTGAAACTGATGTTCATTTTTTCTCTCCTTATCAGAGCTTTGGTTTGAGATTCCAGTCTTGCCAGCATATTGACTAGCTTGACGTAATGGATCTGCACTTACATCAATATCCTGTTGAGTTGCATAACCAGAAACCGTGGCCTTCGCTTTGACTTCTGTACCTGATTCGCGATGGACATCTTTCTCCTCTAAATCAGCTTCAGATAATAGATCATAACTCTTGCCATTGCAGGCGTTATCCTTCTTAACCATACTGGATTCATTGGAGAACCCATCATTTTCACCATCAGAAGACTTCTTGGGACTAGAAGCGAGGAAGGCTGAAGAAGCAGCACGAGAAGGTCGCAAATATAGATCCTTTTTTGAAGAATCTGCAGCTTTTACACTCTGCAAAGATAGAGTACTATCCAGATTTTGCTCAGCCTGCTGTTCCTTTTTAACTTGACCTGTTCCAGCACTACCTTTGTCTGTGCAAGTGTCCTTCCATTCAGATTTGGAGACCCTTGCTATCTTTTCTTTCCTGCAGATGTCATCACCCATTTTTTCCATAGAATCTTGGGGATTAAATGTCAAGGAATCTCGAAGTTCGCTCCCTTTCCTCTTTGTCGAAGAATCATTATCGTCAAACTTCCGCTTATGCATTGACACATCTGAAATATGGGCTGCTGGGTTCTTTGCTGAAACCAAGTCTTTCTTTGAATCATCCTCTAGTTCCCTGTTTTTACATTTCTCTTGAATCATCCCCGACACATTATGTGACAAACCACTGCTTGACCTCCATCCAGGTTTTTCAACAACAGGGCAAAAGGTCTGGTTCTCATCATCATGTGCATCATCTCGCTTAATTTTTTTGGAAGATATATCTGATTTCACCTCACTTATGTTCCTCGTATTTGCATCCTTTGTACCTGTTAAATATCCCATACAGAAAATAAATAAAAATACCAGAATTTCACGATTGCAGCAAGTTCAAAATGCGACTATCAAAGATGAATACCTCCTCCATCAGAGTCTTTGTCAAGAGAAATTTTCTTCTCTTTGTTTTTATGTCTCCTCTTCTCAACAACTAAGCTATTTGGAATGCCTGAGTTTTGATGGCAATTTTCATCTAGTGAACGCGAAGTACCACTTGAGCTTCTACAATTTGGGTTCTCTTGATGGTTCATCATGATGTAGTTGGAAGCTTGTAAACCGTCTTGTTTAGTTCCACTTGACGAACCTTTTGATCCATATCTTGTCTTCCCACTGGAATCGATAGATAGTACACTATGATCCCGGATGTCTTGGCTGGCATGCAAAGCATCAAGGGAAGTTGGTCCATCTGAAGCCAATATCAGACAATCCCCGGATGAACATGGCTTCTCAGTTTTTCCAGCACCAATTCTTTCCTTTATCAAGCTGTTATGTTCAACCAAACTTTTGTTACTGACAGCATTAGGAACCTTCAGCATTTCTGGTGCATGACTTTCCTGTAAACCAGCTTGATAGGATGAGCATTCTGCTGCACTATCCCTCACGGCTGTTCTTGGACCGTCAATTATTCCACCAGCATCTTTTGGAAGATCAGCAACATTAAGGTTTGGATTAGATAAAAGAGGGAGCTTTAATGCATCAGAAACAAGTTCTTCACAGGTGACAACATTTAAATCAACCTCCTTTGATTGCACTGCACTACCATTTTGATTGTCATTGCCATAACCAGTTCCGAAAACATCTTTATCATACGATTTCCATTTCCTAGCTTCCGAAGCTTTCTTATTTGTATAATGAGTTCCATTTACTAATGCAACAGAAGTTTCTAGGCTTTCCTGGATCATACATTCAGATCCACATTTCCCCCGAACCTTTCCTTTTTCAGTCAAGCAAATCAAATCAACCGAAAGCGGGGATAACAATAGCCCATCATGCATTGGATATGAGGTCATTATCTGCCTCAACACAGACAGAAAAAAAATGCAGAACCAAGGTCAAATTGACAAAAAAAAAGGAAGAGATATAGAGAAAAATTTGATGCTTTTAGGGGAGGGGTGAGAGCATTCACCTGAAGTATACTTGTTGGAGATTCATAACGGAAATCCTTAAGGTCATGGGATAAGCCCTCACTGTGTATTGGGCTACCATCCAGTGATGATGATGGAGAGACATCAAGGCCAAGCCCGCTGTAGATTTCAGCTTTCTTTCGGGTTGACAAATTTTGAATACCAACTCTGGTATGCAATTTGGGAGCTTTCTTGTCTGAGAGATTTGTTGGCTTCTTCACTAGTTCACTTCTTGAACTGGAGTCTTCATCCTGCGCAGGTTGCAGAGCTGAATTTGTTTTCCCATTAGCTGCTGGAGCCTTCAGTGCAGGTACTATTGTCGAAGAATGGGAAAAAGATGCTGGGGGCCTTCCTGATAGAGAAACGGACGAGGAGGCTGATGGGGGTCGACGACCACCCTGCATAACAAGATGATGCATATTGCTTAGTCAAAGTAGAAAGCAATTATACTTGTTAATAAAACACAGAGAAGGAAGTTGAAGTATGTTAATATCCCATCTTAAAGCTTAAGCTGCATTAGACAGAGCACCCTTTTATTTACTTAATTATATTCTCAGCACGTCCCTGATGTGCAGGTTGAATTTTTTTTTTCATGGGTCAAGCATGTGAAAATTCTTTTGATAATGGGTGGTAGTGAGATTCAATTCTAAGACCTCTATCTCCTTCAATACCATGTCGAAGTGAGCGACCAACTTATTTAAAAGCTTAAGTTATTATAGAGAGCATACTTCTATTTACATAATTATATTCTCGATAGTAGCTACCTCTGGGCGCAAATTGCTCAGTGATATTGATACGTTATGGCTGTAGGTATCCGGTGGAGTCTTTGTACAAGTCCAAGAAGGTGAGCGCTGATATGTAGGTAAAAATGAACCGTATCCACCAAATTTTGACCCTGCAACACATACAAATTGATAGTCATTAATTCAAGGCACATCATCTCGAATTTCTGATTCTAAGGATATGCCATTGTAATACCCAAGTTCTCAGATGAAACTCCATCCTCAAAATCCTTTTGAAAATGTCCCAAAACATCTTGGAGTTTTTCATCCTTGAAAAGAATAAGAACAGCTATGTGAGAAGCTGGAAAGTGCATAATACAATCGTATGAAACTGGCTGTTGCAACAGCCAGTTTATTTAACCAGTTTCAACATGACAGCCAGTTGAGAATAAAAGTGACAAAGCTAAGATGACACGAGAATAAAATGCAGAATGATACTTTTTGAATCTTGTTAAGCTAAATCACAAAATTGATATTAAAAGCAAAAACTTGGCAATGACAAAGTTTATAGCTTGATCGAGAGTTGAGTAAAATATTAACAAAGCAAAAAAATCAAGACGATGCAAACAAAAATATAAACTAAAAAAATTACGATTTATTATGGTACAAGCAAGAAGCAGCATAGGCACCCGAGTCTTTTGCTAAATGAGCAAAGGATTCATGAAAAGTATCATGAGGAGGACTCATCATGTTCGGAACTGAGGCAAGGTTTATAATTGATCGTAAGTAAGAAGTTGAAGTTCAAATCTTAGTTTAAAATTAGAAAATGTACCATCAACCGACACTTATGCGCTGTGTTACTGCTTGAGATCCATCACACAATCCATATGGGTTCAATTCCCACTTCTACCCTTGCTTGGTTCCCTATGTTAGGCAGAGCGAGGATTTGAAGCTTATAGCTTCAGAATTCTAGTTCTTTTAAGTTAATAGATTCTAAATTAATCATCTGTACATATTCAATAGATTTTTTTAAGACAAGTATAGGATTTGGACAAAGCTACAGGATTAGACCGAACCAGCAAGTTACACTCTAGCTCCGCCGCAGCCTATTTAATCTACTACCTCAGCCTATTTAATCTTCTACTACTACTACTGCAACAACAACTATGCCTTAATGAATCCTCAATGACCATATTGCTCCACTTGAGCTCATATCAGACAACCATTACACAAGTATTAGAAGTTCTGTACATTTTCTACCGACATAAATCCCTATGTAACATTGATTAATAAACATATAATCTTGGACAGTAAATAAGAAAAGGGAAGAAACAGTCATAGAATATATGAGAGTACAATATCAGGGTCAACAAGCTATACTCTGGCTTCGCCGCAGCCTATATATTTTACCATTGCTGCTGTGACAACAACTACGCCTTAATGAATCCTCACTGACCATATCGCTCCATTTAAGCTCATCTCAAACAACTATTACACAAGTATTAGAAGTTCTCTACATTTTCTACCAACATATATCCCTATGCAACATTGATTAATAAAAATGCAATCTTGGAAAGTAAATAAGAAAAAGGAAGGGAAAAAACATACAATATATGACAGTGCAATATCAGGGTCAACGGTCGAATCATCACGAGTCTCTCCTTCTTCAAGCTTAGTCTCCTTCATCTCTGTGTTAACAAAAAATATTTAAACTAACCCTTTCTTCCATCCCCTCTCCCTACAGAAATCATTCAACAAAAACTGGAAATTCAAAAAATTTCAAATCCTCAATCCCCTTTACTTCAACTACACAAAACTGAAATATTCACGAAATTACAACATGGAACAACAAAACCCCAGAAGAAATAAAACAAAAACTTGCTTCAGAACCAAATCAAAATCATAGAAAAACTGGAATTTCAAACCCTCAAGCCCCTTTACTTCAACTACAAAAAAAAACTAAAATATTCACCAAATTACAACATGTAACAACAAATCCCCAGATAAAATAAAACAAAAACTTGCTTCATGTAACAACAAATCCCCAGATAAAATGAAACAAAAACTTGCTTCAGAACCAAATCCAAATCATAGAAAAACTGGAATTTTAAGAATTTCAAACTCTCAAGCCCCTTTACTTCAACTACAAAAAAAAACTAAAATATTCACCAAATTACAACATGGAACAACAAATTCCCAGATAAAATAAAACAAAAACTTGCTTCAAAACCAAATCAAAATCACAAAATGGAATTTCAAGAATATTTTCAAACTCTCAAAGCCCCTAACTTCAACTACAAAAAAGCTAAAATAAAATATATTCACCAAATTACAACATGAAACAACAAAACCCCACAAAAAATAAAACAACAACTTGCTTCAGAACCAAATCAAAACCGTATAAAAGATGGAATTTCAAGAATATTCCAAACCCCCAAGTCCTTAAATCCAGCTCCAATATAAAATTAAAAAAATAAAATATCCTTCACCCAATTACAATATAGCAAAAACCAAGAAAACCCCCAAAAATTTTCTGCTAAACCAATCAAAAACAGCAGAAAAAAATAATCTTTTTACCCACCAAGATGACCTTTTTAAAACAAATTCACCAAAAAAAACCAAAAAAATAAGGAAAAAATAAAACTTTATTTGAAAAAGCTCAAAGTATTTCAATTTCTAATATATATTGGATCGAATTAGTGCGATCTCAGCTTAGCTCAAAAATGATGAGAGAGAGAAAAATGAAAGACAAAGAAAGAAAGTGAAAAAGTCTCCTTTTACTTCTTTTTTTTTCCCATTTTGTATGGTTAACTGTTTTTTTTCTAAATAAAGAAAAAAAAAACAGTTTTTTTTTCTTAAACTGTAAAAAATATGTTTTTTTATTTTATAAGTTTATTTTATTATTCTTAAAATCGTAAAAAGTTGATTATTAACTACCTCTCATCTGTTAAGATTAAAATATTTGAATTTAAATAAAAATAATTTGTAGTGATGATGATTGGTACTGTAATGACCGACGTGATGTTGAGAGTTGATAGTGATTACAATAGTGGAGTTAGTTGAAGTTCGTAGTTGATGGTGTTGTGATAATGGCTGAAGATTGATTGTCGGTGGTGTTGATGGTAGCTGACGATAGTGATGGAGGAAGTGATTGGTATTTGATTGTAAGAAATTAAGAGTTAGTCACAGGGGCGGTGACGATAACGATAACGACGATGTGGTGGCAATTATACAATTCTAATGATAGAGATATATATAATTTAAAAAGATAAGAAATAATTTTAGATTTATTAAAATAGTTGAATGATAAGAAATTAAACATCAAATTTATATTTTAGATCGATTTTTTTGTGATACAATGCATCCATCATTTTGAAATCATGGATGACCTACGAAATCACAATAAAAATACAAAGTTCTTCAATTGTGGTCAAGTAAAAAATAATACTATATATGAAAAATATATCATACATTTATTAACTTAGCAGGGATACCTTATGTTGATTGCAGAACTACAATTGGCTAGAAAAGAACAATCTCTTGTTCTTGCTTCGTTTTCTTCGCTTCGATGATGAAGATAAAGATGAAGATCCTGCAATAGATAATAACAAGCATAAGCCAGTTGTTCGAAAAAGACGAACACTTCTGCTCTTCTATTGAGGAGTTGTTTTTTACGAAAAATAAGAAATATCATCAACATAATGTTTTTATTTATAGAGTGGTTTTATGATTAATATAGAATTTTTGACCTAGAAGGTCCCTTAACTACACTCTAAATTTAAATACACATCCTTATATTATCACAATCCTTCAATTATTCTAAAAACGACAAGAGTTATCTTTCAGTTAGTTTTTATCAAAAATACTGACAGCTAGGATGATCTATAAAAAGTGAGAGCAAGATTATTGCATGTAAATTACTTTTTGTTTTATATAATTATCAGAGGCATATTTAGATTGATTTCACCGGATTCATGTGAACTCATGCTTTTCTTCGTAGATCATACATAATAGTTTCATATATGTTATAAAATATTTAAATATAGACATGTGAACGCACGTTGATTGGATGCACCTCTTTAAGTGAGGTTAATAATTCAAATCTCATATTTAATCTTCTTCTTTTTTCTAAATTGGGTACCACATTTTCTAAATAGTTATTGATAGCAATTTTTTACATTTTAATTAATATTTTTTTCGTTAATGTATGTCACATTGGGAATTTAATACCTTCAACACAATATATAGATATATCTATATCATCATATCATATATCATCATCGTATCATCATATCATATCATCATATATATCTAAAAGTAGGAAACTCCAAACATCAAAGTTGGATTACCATTTTACCCCTATACTAAATAAAAAATATATAAAATATTTAATTAATGAAATATTAAATAATAAATATATCATATTATTATTACATTATTGCATTTAAACTAATTACTAAAAGTGAAAAGGTGTTCGGTCAAAATTTGAAAGACGAAAATATTGATAGAAAATTATTAGACATTTTTATCCTTTTTAAAATTAAATTAGTTACATTTTATAAAAGAAAAAAACATTTGAATTTATTTTTATTTTTCTCCTTCAATTTACTTAACACAATCACACGAAACACACGTCTCCAGAAACTAGTTATCTTAAAAGCATGAACTAACAAACTTGAAAGTCAAATTACTAAAATACTCCTACACTTATTAATCTAAATAACTTATTTAATTTAAATCTAAAATAAGAAAAAAAATCCTATAAATAACTTAAATAGTTGGCATTGTTTTGTTTTCCTTTAAACATTCACAATTTCTATTTGTGATAAGACACCGTTTGAAATATCAATACAATTTGTATATGACAATCAATAAGTGTTTCAGTCATTCCTTCTTTCGACTATTTTTGTAATCTTAAAATAGCTTGATCTTGCAAACTTTCTTGTTTGTGTGGGAATGATGAAGGTTAATCAAATATTTATTTTGTTGTGGCATTGAGAGAAAATGTATATCGTGTTCATTATCAGATGAACAATTTCATTACATCTTAACAATTAAATCTTCATAAAAATAAATCGCATGAAATTTAGTTATATCAAAGACACAAAATTTATAAGTTCACTATATATATTTAGAGATGTCACAATTTTTACCTTTATAGTCAAAGTATTTTAGCAAATCAACCATCTTATCAACAAACTCGTTGTCATGATGAAGCAACACCACACGCGCATCTTGTATTATCATTGGCTTATACGTTTCTTCATGACTTTCTTCTTTAGCTATTACGAGGAGGAGTTACAGAAAATTAAAAATACATATATAATAAAAGGTTAAATTTATCGGTGAGACGCCTAACTGACTTTCTAGGTTTTCTAGTATATATATATATATATATACACACGCACACTAGTTACGAGTCCCGTACTCACACGAGCCCAAAATCATTTATTAATTAGAAAAATAACAAAAATAAGCATAAAAATAGTGTTACGACAAAAAGAAAAAGAGAAATTCAAGATTTAAGAGATAAATTAAATCTACAAAAAAGATTGATGTTGGAATCACGAACAAGATACACACATCTTAACAATTAAATCTTCATAAAAATAAATCCCATGGAATTTAGTTATATCGAAGACACAAAAATTCTAAGTCCACTATATATATTTAGAGATGTCACAATTTTTACCTTTATAGTCTAATCATTTTAGCAAATCAACCATCTAATCAACAAACTCGTTGCCGTGATAAAGCAACACCACACGAGCATCTTGTATCATCATTGGTTTATACGTTTCTTCAGGACTCTCTTCTTTAGTCATTACTAGGAGGAGATACAGAAAATTAAAAATCGATATATAATAAAAGGTTCAATTTATCAGTGAGACACCTAATCGGTTTTCTAGTATATATATATATACTAGTTATTAGCCCCGTGTTCGCACAGGCCTAATATATATATTTTTATCTCAATTTTTGCGATGTCAATAGATTTTTTATATGTATTTTAAAAAATTTAAGTTATTAATTGTTAGACTTATAGTCGTTACGTTTTATGTTACTCTCTCTGTCACGATTTATATGACATTGATGAAATTTCAAAAATCAAAATTTTAAATTGACAATTATTATGATTTGCAACACTTTTTACATTATTTCAAGTAATATACATAAAGTTTTGATTCATTTATATTATACATTTTTTTAAAAAGTACTTTCGTTTTTACATAAATATAATCTATCTTTTCAGTTTAAAACGAAAGACCTAATTTATGATTTTGTGTCTGTTTTATCCTAATTCTAGTATTTATATGACCTAAAATAATTGATTAGGATGATATAGCAAAATTACAGTTGAGAAAATAATTTATTAGGGATAATATTGTAAAATTATAATTGAAGCAACTGATGAAATATAATCAAGCTGTCTTGGAAATATTAAATTAAGAAACTCCAAAATATTTTTGCGAGTCCCATATAATAACGACGACTTAAAATAATTGATTAAGATGATATTGCAAAATCACAGCTGAAACAGTTGAAAAAATAATTTATTAGGACTAATATTGTAAAATCATAATTGAAACAGTTAAAGAAATATAATCAAGCTGCGTTGAAAATATTCAATTAAGAAACCCGCAAAATATTTGTGGGTCCCATATAATAATGGCGAAGAAATAAACAGCTCAAGCAGACATGTTAACGGAGAACTGTCTGCTTATTCACTCTTCTTAATAAGTAATTTAAAAAAGATGAGAATTAATTTTAAACCTATTTAAAATTTATTGAGTTGAATAATAAGAATCTAAATGTCAAATTTATATTTTAGATCGATCTTTTGGTGATACAATGCACCCATCATCTTGAAATTGTGAATACGCCTCTAATAACTACTAATAGGATAAGCTAAGAAATATTGTATACACAAAAACAAATGGATGGACTTTATTGTATACACGAAAACAAATGTAGAATGACAATTATTGTCACTTTTTCCCCCTTTTCATCTTTCTTCCTTCCCTGTTGATCATGACAACTGAAATGACACGAAAAGATCCAGACTCGTAAAGGACAAGTGTCGGTGGGGACATTGGGGGGAGTCGCGACTTGAATACCTGATCCATTGGAACCTTAGTCTTGAACGGCGAGGAAAGGCCAGATACTTCAGTCTAACAAGAACAGCAACAACAAAATGAGAAGATGAGGGCGCCTAAGGGAACCCCCGCCTTAGAACGAAGGTTTTAGGCTCGTTAAGAGAAAACTTCACGAGCAAACTCTCTCCGTCATCTTGATGATCCTTCAAACTGTTCTCGAAGCAACTCATACTTTTTAAGCTCGTCCATAGACAACGAGGGAGAGATCTCTCCCAATACCTTCAAAAGGGAGAAAAATGATTGTTTCAATAGTAGCCTAGGATATATATCCAGTCAGAGAGGCAGATGTAGCCTGGTTCAACTTAAATCAACACAGAGCGTGATATATATGTAAAAAAATCACTGAAATTTCAACGAATATCAAATTATGAACCCATAAAAACAAATGCAACAACATCAACAACATACCCAGTGAAATCCCACAAGTGGGGTCTGTGGAGGGTAAAATGTACGCAGACCTTACCACTACCTCAAAGGTAGAGAGGTTGTTTCCTGGAAACCCTCGTCTCATGCAACGGACTAAATGGTAAGAATGTCAACGTTGAACTCATGCGTTAATTCTGGATCCACTTGTCCACCCATAGAGAAACCTCAAAACATTGCATTAGTGGCTGTCTTACCTTTAAAAAGTCCTCGTATTCAACGATAATTGAGTCATCGAGATCACCTGAGCCAGTTGCATCCGAATCTGAAGCTAATGCCTACAGCACAAACATTAAATTGCGCAATATCTTTCAGGAAACAAATATGACAATACTGCACAAAAGACTTTACATGTTTAACAAAATATAGATACCATTGGTTGTTTAGAACTGCCAAGTTACTGTTTGTTACCTACTGCACCTTCACTATAAGTATTTGAAAATTAGAAATATGGAATGCAAACAAACACCTTGCGCTTCGCAGCATGAAACCAAGCATCAGCACACAGTGCATACATGTCAGCCCCCGTGAAGTTTGGTGGACACCTTTTTGCTATTGAGAGTAGAGATACATCTTCTTTCAATGTAAACTTCCGTGTGAGCGCTTTAAGGACCCTAAATTTATAGAATATTCAAGATATAATATGGAGAATACGAAGATAAGTACAGGAGAAGGCCAGAATACAAGAGTACCTCTCCCTGTATGAGGCTTCAGAATTAACACCAACATAAAGGAGCTTATCAAAACGCCCTGGCCTCAAAAGGGCAGGATCAATAAGATCTGGCCTGTTGCTAGCTCCAATAATGAACAAGTCCTGTATAGGGGAGGAGCCAAGAATTAGATCCACAAATAAGATAAGTACCAAATATAACAAAACTCTAGTTGGTTTATTGGTAAGAGCACAACCCGTTAAGTGTAGGTTTGGCACACGCCACAATTTTTAATCCTACTGCAGACAAAAAAAGGTTATTCAAGTGGAGAGGGGTAGAGGGGCGGGCCCATACTCCACCAAATTTCGAACCGTGCCCCAGCTAACCCTTGGGTATTTATCGGTTATCAGACAGAGAACAAAGAGCTATTTTGTGATTGAACTTATTTCATAAAATAAAATTTTCAAAAAGGAGAGCTATTTGTGATTTGTAGAGTAGCTAACCTGGGTAGAGTCGTTCAGACCATCAATCTCAGCAAGCATCTATAAACAACAGACATTTAGTATAAAAAGTGGTATGTTAGCGAGAAAAAGAAGAAAATATGACAAATAACCAATGTATTAGGTACCTGAGAAACCACTCGATCCATTACACCCCCGGAGTCTCCAGAAGCACCCCTGGCAGGAGCAAGCGAGTCAAGTTCATCAAAGAAGATGACACATGGTCGAGCTGATCTGGCCTGCAATGTCGCAGAAGAATTGCAAATAAGCAGCATATTCTCTGAAAACATCCTAACAAGAGCAAAAAAAAGATTACCTTCTGAAAAATGTCCCGAACATTTTTCTCTGACTCTCCTATGTACATGTTAATCAACTCAGGTCCTTTCACACTGAGAAAATTCAGGGAGCATTCAGTAGCAACAGCTTTTGCCAGCAAAGTCTGAACATTTCAACAAACTGTTAATAATGGATACTGTATTATAAACGTCCAGGAACACAACCGAACAATACGGATGACATGACACCATATAAAGCAACTCATAAACTCACTTTTCCAGTACCAGGAGGGCCATAGAAAAGAACCCCAGATCGCTTGCGCAATCCAGAAGAAAACAAGTCCTTATGCAAAAGAGGCAGCTGCATTACAAATGAAGACAATGGAAGTCACATTATCCGAAAGACAACAGAAATGAAAAGCATATCTAGACACACGTCATCATAACCAAGTGTCAACTTTAAAAGAATGCCTATTCACTTAAGTTTTTACAAGTGTTATGGGGGAATAAGATAAAGCAATACCTGTACAGTGTCCAAAATTGATTTCTTCACGTCCTCAAGCCCACCAACATCTTCCCATTTGACATTTGGAACCTAAACTAGTGTAAACCATATATATAAGCATTTTCTCAAACAGAAGAATTAGACCTTTCAAGACAATATTTGACTGCCTGTATTGCAATCCAATACTACATGAGAAAAGATTTACCAAACCAATTCAAACAATCAACAAACATTAGAATTCAATTGTGAATATCTGAACTTCCACCAAATTTTGTTGCCCCCAAAACCCCAAACCCCCAACCCAACACACACACCAAAAAAAAAAAAAGAGAGAAGGAAAGTTTGATGCTTCGCTTTCTTGCAGAAAACATTAAAATGCTGAGTGAGTCCAACCAACCCAAAAGAAGCACAAAAAGATTAGTTTTGTTTGTGTAATCATTTTCTGATTTTACCTTTGGAGTACCCAATGCTGTTGCATTTCTTTTCTTTGATCGTTCCAGTGATTTCATTACATCATCTTTGCTTAGTGACTTTGCCGAGTCATGTGAGCCATCATTCTCGATCGGCTTGCTCTCATGAGAACCCTCTTTCAGATCTCCATGCACAACCTTCACATCCTGACTACCATGAATATGGACAAGATTTGCACCAACATCAGCAACTAAAGCTCGCAGATCCCTTGGCATGAATCCTGATGTCTGAGCAACCAAATCTTTCACAAGGTCCTCCAAAGAAGTCTGCAAAAAAAAATGATGACAAATGGTGCCAATAACTTCAGTAATTAGAAAATACACAAAGGAATAGATGAGAGTCCTTCCATTCCTCGTCATCTCCCTGCCTCCTATATCTCACCCTTTACACTCCTCAAGTTTCTCGATTTCATGGGCATTCTCACACACATATTTTCAATGCAATAGGGCTCTTTTGGCCTATAGCCATTAAAGTGTACTATAAGAAATTAGGACAAGTGTATTGTACATAGTAGTAAATATTAAGATCACACACACTAGAAAGGAAACATCAAATTTACCTACATTTGGAAGTAGTTCACTAACATGTTGAAGAGACTGGGAGAGCATTTCCTTCCTTTGTTCTTCATTCAATGGATCCATGCTAATCTCATGACTGAAACAACGCCTAATAGTTGGTGGAAGGCCTTCAGGACTATCAGCAGCAGCAATTAACAGCACCGGGTGCCGATTTACGGGTTGAGCAACCTTTACTTGCTGCATCAACAAAAGAAAATAATAAGCATAAAGCAGACTCTTCTCCAAGCAGCACCTTTCAGAAAAAGGGTGGAAATAGAAGGTAATATTTCTGTCATTGATTTTCTCTGTCAAGAGATCCTCCCCACCCACACCTGTACAGAATAGAGGATATGATAACAACCATATGCATAATGGACTTGATGAGGAAGAGCATGGGGTAAATTTTTATATTTTTTATAAGGAAAGAACATAGGGTAAGTTGTGGTAGAAGAAATTCAAAAAGATACAGATGCTGGTGAAATTTTGATGCAAGCAGGACTATTCAGTTATCAACATTAAAAATTTGCTCAGCAGTTAATAAAATTAAGAGGACTTAGCTCCAATGAGCGGACAACCTCAACTCCAGGAAATTGTATGAAGCAGACATGTACATGCTTTGAATTATAACAAAATGCAGCTATTTTGACTCAAATTTCTTACTAAGCATAGGTAACAATTAAGTACATGTAGGCCTTGTCCCGATAACTATTACATGGATCCATTTTTATCACGTCTTTTGCAACTTCTGCACATTTCTGACTAAGGACTATGATAATACCTCGGAAACAATTTAAACATTCTAAGCCTCCCTCTTCCCTTTATATTCCCATACATATGATGCATGAATCCAAGTAAATTAGAACAACATGAAAACATTGGAAAAGAGAACGGGAAAGAAAAAAAATAATACAATTGATTATAAGCAAATTTGTCAACATCGTTCAGTATGCTACGAATAACACAGAGACATGAAAATCAAAGGAACTTGGATTTTATCTTACATCATGAGCATTTGATTTTCCTTCTGAGTAAATTTCTTCATCTTCGGCAATTGGCTCAGTAAATTCCTTTATGACGGATGCAACTTCTAAGTTCATACCAACTTGGTCATGTGGTGAACCCTCGTTAGAGGTCAGGTTACGGAAGGCCTCAAAATGGCGGAGAAGTAGAATAGTAGGAGAGTACCTGTAGTGAAATTTGATTTCAAAGGAACAAAAGAACACATTTGAAGACAACCAATGTTCTTGATGTTGATATACTTGACACTGTTTGACAAAATGAATTTGAAACAGAGCTGGAATGGACTTCAATTCGGGTTAGTTTAACAGGTGGACCCCACCGCCAGAAGGCTCCCGCCTATGTAGGCTCGGGGGAAGGCCAATGTAGATGGTTTTACCCCTGAACTGAGGTTAGTTTAATACATGTTCAATATCTTTATCGAAATGTTCTAAAAGTGGTTGGTTGGTCAATGCAAACCATGTCACAGAAATAGAAAAGAACATAAATTAGGCGTGCTTCATCAATTTTAATTTCTCAGATATTGATGAGGATTCCATTTAGATAGGGCACAAATAAATTATACACTGAGCTTTCTGCTGATCAAATTGAAATTGAGTGGGATTTTATCGAGTCTTCGGCTTAAAATTCTTGTAGGGTCGGTAAATTTACCTTCAGCTTCTCATGTAGAAATGTTTTGACCCAAGTCAGAGAGCAATACTTTTGAATTTTTGTACCCTATCAACAAAGGCCCAAATAAACTTGAAAAAAAGTGAAAGGGGAAGAATCTTATATAAATTGGATCAAAGGAACCATTTAAAGACAATCATGAAATATATCTGAGAGTCCAAAGCAACGAGTCATTACTTAAATGTGAAGATTTTCATATGTAATTATCCTCATGAATCCAGTGATAAATTCCCTATTGAAAGTTCTCAATTACAGGCGGGGACATTGAGACAGTGGAAACCAAATTAACCGAGGAATGAATAGCATTGTATAAGTTAGAAAATCTTAAGCCTTACGTAATCAATCTACTAGGGAACAATTCACATCAGGTATCTGACATATGACTTCCAATTACAGTCAATAACCTGATGGTAGAGCTCCAAAGCAGCTAGGGAATATACAACAAATCCTAGGCAATCCAAAATACCTGCGAGCCATGTTGAAGGCTTCAGCAAGAGCAGCAGATGTTTTCCTATCAGAATTTGCAAATATGCTCTGACAATTGTATTCCACTACATGAAGGCCTAATTGACGAGCAACAAATTTAACCACAGTTCTCTTCCCACATCCTGCAGGAAATTTTGAAATCACCCATCAATGACAATTACTTCATAAATAGACAAAGCTGCAGGTGTTACCTGCATAATTTTTTTTTTGTAAAGTACATGTAAGAAAATCTATCAAAGAAAACTATATAATCACATTTCTAATAACTTATACATTATCCTACTCATCCACTACAGACATATAAACCATGTTCAATTTTTTAAAATCTAAACACTGAACTCCAAACCTAGAGATAATGCACAGATATGTAACAAACTTGAGAATCATCATGCTATTTTCTGCAACGTCATGTGAAAAGAGATAAAAGAATATACCATAAAGCAGTTAAGAAAGAAAAGATCAAAATGCATCCAGTAAGTAGTATTTTTCCAATTAACCAATAGATGACAAAGTCTAAACGTACCGGTCAAGCCATGCAACAATACAACCACCCGAAATTTTGATGAAAGGGCTGATGGACATAATGGTGGTATAAGTATGGAGGCTAAAGTCTTCACCGTGCTCACTTGTAAAGGCAGGGAACCTTGTGGCCGAGGAATCAAGAAATCTGGAGGAACAGCAGAAGGTACATTCCCTCCAAGTACAAGGGCCGTTCGAGTACGGTTGACTTTTAGAACAGTTTCTTCAGAAGGTTCCATGCCCACAACCTGGGATGCTTACTTGTAAGAGTGAGTGTCGAGGCATTTAAGTTACTGATGAACCTATGATATTAAGAAATAAAACTAACACCTTGAAATATAAAAGGTCTGAACCATCATTTTGCTTCTTCTGACTGCAAGGAATGCACAGAGCCGATTTGCAGTTCCAATTGATGCATACACTGAAAAGATCACCTCTAGAAAGAAATCTATCCACTCCAAAGTACTTATTCAATTCCATGTCGATCAACTCTTGACGATCTTCAGCTTCTATAGATGAATCTTTTTTAACTGAATCAAGAGTCCCACATTCTGGTATCTTCACAAAAGAAACCCTCAGGTGTGTGGCATATTTTGGCAACTGGTCTAAAGGTTCAAGTCCTAGAGTAATGAGAGCATTATCTTTTTCACTCACTATGTTATCTGATTTGGCCTCAAATATTGGTGACAAAGCTTCTTTGCCTTGATGAATCATTGATCTCAAGCATGACAAATGTAAATTAAGGTTAAATGCCAGAATTGGAGATAAATAAGCAACTTCTCCATCTGGTTTAATACAGTGACAATCAGGATAGCTATGTAATGGCAAGAGAAATGTTGTCAGGGAAGAATGTGACAGTGATGAGCTGCGCTCAGATAAAACTTTCTCCGAACTGGGAGGATCTAGAACCACCACTTGTCCAATTCTTTGTTGACTCGTATTCACATTCTTGATGAGTACCTATTGCCATAAAGAGGGAGCACAAAGTCATATGTATTCACATTCTTGATGAGTACATTGATAATTTACAAATTATTAATTTAGAATCCAACAACTTAAAATTGACTAAAACATGGACCCCATAGAGCTTCAAATTATGGTCTAATCATCTTCTTACTCAATCAACAAAAATATATTCACATGAATTGAAATCATGTCTCATCCTCATCCATCAACAAGAATAAATTTTAACCAATTTCAAGTCTTTAGACCAATTCGACATATTCTTCAAGTTTCCTCCAGAAACACGGCTAGAATACAAGTTATGGATTCATCTGAACACACTAGTTCTGGTCCGAACCCTGTATTTGTCTTACAAAATACATCGAAAATGTGCAAGTTATTAATTTATGAAAATGACTAGAATCCAAACCCCATAAACTTCAAATTCTGGCTATGGCATTGGTCTCATCATCAACACCAATAAATCTTTTACCAAGTTTAAGCCTTTAGACGAGACAATATCAATACAACGTCTTTTTCGAGTATCTCTTGGGACACAGCCAGAATACATATTTGGTCAAAAATGTACAAATTATTAATTTAGAACCCAATAACTTAAAATGACTAGAATCCCTACTCCATAAACTTCAACTCTGGTCTCATCATCTTCTTATTCCATCAACAAAAATATTTATTTTCTATAAATTCAATAATGGAGGTGCTCAACTACTTAAGCAAACCTCACTTGTCAACAAAAATATATCCACAAACCACAAGTTGATTTAACAAAACAAAACAAAGAATCAGACCCGCACGTAAAATGAAAAACTGAGTATAAGCTAATCATACCAGTGAACCAGAGGTAATACAAAGCCTTCTAAGCTGAGAAGTAGTTAACCCCACCAAAGCAGAATCATCAAAATTCTCAAACTTGGGGTTCGAAATCTTGCTTGAATCTTTTGATACTTGAAGAATTCCAGCTCTCAATTGTACTGTTGACAACAATGAAATCTGGGTTTGGGGTTCTGAATTCAGAAGTGAATTCAGCAGATTTTTAGTGGAAGAAAGAATTAAAGGCTTCCTTTTTTCCACCATAATTGTACTTCTGCTGGAACCCCAAGTTCCAATTTGCCGTTAATTTCATATAGGGTAGAAAAAGATTGTCCTTTTGGTGATTGAATTTGTTGCCGCAAAACCAAATTGAGCAAATCAAGAAAGGAGAGTTTCTTCACTGTTTCAAACTTTTGTCGTCAGCATATTATTCGGGTCGGACCTTAGATTCGGGTCGGATTCTTACCAAAAAAATTAGTTTGTGCAAAAAAAATATGGGAGTGTATCAATCGGTTCGGTTGGATTTTATGTATTATTGATTTTTCATTTTAAAATATGTTAAATTAATAATAAATTAATAAAATATTTTTAATCGATTTTTGGTCCTTAAGGATTTCAATTTTCGATTTACCCAATAAGAAGGTATTCATAAAATAAATACATAACTTATCTAATAATTTAACGCAATACGATGAGATACAATAAAACAAACAAATCAATTGAGCATTAAAACTTAATAATATGTAATATTTGACGTCATATTCTAATTTACTTTCCAATAGAAGGATTATACATTGGAAACCAAGTAAATACATGACTTACGAGTATTGATTTAGTATCACATGATGTTAAATTATTACGAGTATCGATTTAGTATCAGTTAATAATTTGCTTTCTTATTACTCCGTGCGTCTCATTTTATGTGACACTCTTTGACTTAACACGTTGTTTAAGAAAAAAATAAGATTTTTTAAATTTGTGATATAAAATAATCTTTAAATGTTTGTGTAGTTGAGATTCATTTTATTAAGGATAAAAGAAAATTTTTAAAGTTAAATTATTTCAAGCTATAGTAAGGTGACATTATTTTTTGAACAGATAAAAAAGAAACGAGAGTCATGTAAATGAGACAAAAAGTGTATGTTCTATTTTAAATTAGTTACATAACATAAAGAATTGTATGTATCTAAAAATACTAATCTTTATCGTTCACCCTAAATTCACTTGCGATCTTCGGAATTCATCTGCATTTTTAATTGGCCTCTGAAAGATGGACGTTGCTTTTCCAAAAATCAACATATTCATATACACGACAATCCTTCGCGCATAGACGAACCTAATTTTTTTGAAATGTGAATGTTGAAAATCTTGCCAAAAATACTTCATCACAAAAATTTATAGAGAATTATCGATGTCGACAAATTATCTAAATACACACTACCTTTAGAAATTATATACATAAAATACTAAATTTTAGGGAAGCCATATATTCACATAATTCGTATTAAAGGCTCTGAATTCAGTCATGGCTATGCATATAATCTAAACAAGCTCACATATAGTAAAGGAGAAAAAACAGACAACTCAAGTAAACACATTGATGAAGAGCTTGTTTACTTTCATGTATAATAAAGGATAAAAAACAGACAACTCAAATAAATACATGATGAAGAGTCGTCTGCTTTCACATTTCTTATATAATTACAATCAGATATTATATTCACACGATTTCATTTAGATTTATTTTTTAGATATGGTTGCTTGTTGCAGAGGAGATTTAATTTATAGACCCCACAAATTGAATTATGGTACAATTACAAGTGTTCATCTACAATTGGATCCTTCAAAAGCCTACCCAATTGTCACTGTGTTTTGTCTGTTTTCTCATGATATCATTGCCCTTTTTCACTTCATGTTTAACTACTATTTCATCCCTTAACATATAACACAATAACAATTATACCACTTCCATTGCCTACCAGCAATAACTCACTGATCGAACGCTCTTGTGTTAAGATGAATGGGGCAAAGTGATTTGTTAAAATTATGAGATGTATAAATATATTGATAGGGAACATATTCTGCCTTAGATAAAAAAATTTGTGATCGATGGTGAAAGGAGCAAAAGCAAGAACGTCGCCTTGAGAAACACAAATATTGATGAAAATTCAATGTCCTGAATTAGAGGTTACTAAAGTAAACTTAAGAAATAACGGAAAGTTTGGAGAGAAATGTGAAAGGAGGTATTGATTAGAAAACCTAGGATTTTCTCGTTTTTAAGTCGGTACTTAGATCGACTTTTCGTTTATCTGGACCGGACCCGAATGTACTGGGCTGTTTTGAGCTCACCTTTTTAGTTATGAAATAAACGGGTCAACGACCCTAAGTTAATTACAAAAATATAAAAGTAGTAGTGTAGCCATAAGTTTCATAATGAATATTCAAAGAAAAAATAGGTAAATCACAAATAAAATGTAACACATGGGGAATCAAACTTCATCGACCTGCAGATTTTCACACACTATTATCGCTGAGTTGTTATTGCTCTCTCCACATCAAAGTCTTACGTCTTTTAATATAAAGATATACAATATAATTTTTCGATGAATAGTGTTGGACTGATTATTGTACTGTGCAATCATTATAGCTAAGTAGATATGTAATGACAATTAGTAGTAAATGTTTAACTTACTAACTAGTAACTACTACTACTAAACCTATATATGTACATGTCATCTTCATTCAATTACTTGCAAAAAGACAATTTTAGGTGGGCCTTTTGAGATAATTCCATTGCACTTGATGATCAAAGTGCCACGGATGTTCAAGGGCATAACAGTCATTTCCATATTTCCCAATGAAAAACAAGTGTCGGTTGCTTTAAATCAATAGATTATGTGTTCAATAACAACAAATAACATCAGTGACCGAGTCAGAATTTTGATTTACCAAAGTTTAAAATCTTAAAAAATAAACATACGATCTAATCGAAGGGAAGTTGGATATTTACTATATATAAATAAAAAATAATTTTAATTTTGTATTAACTAGTATAATTTTTCTGTCGAAGGAGGTTCGAATGAGCCCCTTGATGAACAGATAGCTTCACCCCTGGGGTTTAGAGAGGTTAGAATATACACAAATCTTATTACTATCTCATAAAGATAGAGAGTCTGTTTTCAAAAGACTCTCGGCTCAAATATATCAGTCTCAAAAGAAAAAAATATAATAACGATTAAAATATCTATATACCCCTTTACATTTTGTACCACCATACTATTAAAATTTGCCCCCTTAATATTAAAATCCGAGTGTTGACGTCATGCTGACATCAACACCCACCTTGTATGATATACAACGAAAAATTTATTGCATGAAAAATAACACGTATTGAATGTAACAATTTGACTTTGAAATGGCTTCTCCTTTAAACAAACATCTCGAATTCAAGTTTTGAATATGAAACAATCTTTTACTTCCTCGACTAAGATTCTTCTCGGCACGACTCTAAAATAGTTAAATCTCAATATGAATATCGGACACGGAACGAAAACCAAAAAAAAGAAGAAAAATATAAAAGTAAAATGTTCTCAAAGAAACAAAATAGCTTCACTTCACATAGCTGAACTCACTCACTGAACGAACAGTCTCTCTCTCTAGAAAGAGTGTGAAGAGAGAGAGAAAACACCGAAAACACACACTCACTCTGTGTTTTTTTGCTCACAGAAAGTGAGAATTTCTGTACATATAGATACGATCTAGTGTTTTTTTTTCCAGTTTTTGTTGATTTTGTAGTGAGAGTTAGCTGAACAAAAGCAGATTCAGGTTAAGAAGAATGGAGCCGTACGGACGGTCACCGTCCGATCAACAGTCAGATTGGGTTCCTGTTGGACCGGAAACTGGTCTAGAAGGTCGGTATTTCATATAAATAAAATTACCAATTTTTTGATAATTTTTTTAATATATTGAGAAAATGGAGTAGCTAATTGATTGAGCTACTGACATTTCCAGCATGATCATTGCACCAGAATGACAGATTTTTTTTTATAGCTACATAGTGTTCAGTTTCAATTTTTTTCCATTTTGTGAATTTGAATTTTTGGTTGATTTTTTGATAGGGTTTTTGGTGACCCAAATGGTTGATTTGTGAGATGGATTTTGTTTTCTATTTTTGTGTTTTTGACAATGTAGAATCAATGAGGAGGTTGGGGTTGTGGAGCAGGGAAACATACCCGGAAAGGCCCGGGGCGCCCAATTGCTCCTTCTATATGCGTACAGGGTCTTGTGGATATGGTGCTAAATGCCGGTATAATCATCCTCCTGATCGAAGCTCTGTAAGTTGTTGATCTTGTCTTGTATTTGTATAATTTGTGTTAATTAAGCTGCGGATTCAAGATTTGAAGTTTATGGGTTCGTATAGCGTGACCTCAAGTTAATTTACTTTAACAATGTAATTCACAGCCAAATATGGAGTTTGAGCAAAAATTTGTTGTAGAAGGCTAGATTGACCCCTGTGTATTATCGTTGTTACATGTTTAATGGAGCCTATAGTTTCATAGAGAGTCATCAGCTCACAAGCTTATTGAATTGGATTTAACTTATATACTCTGACAGGTTAATGTCGCATTGGTGATGTAAAAGAAAACTATACACCATTAGTAATGCGGAATTTAGCTTTACATATTAACTACCTATAAAATTAAGGAACTTTTACATTTTAACTAGGCCTAGTTTAGAGTGAGTAGACACAGGACTGGCACCTAGTGAGAGTGAGTTCCTGAGGAAATCTAAGGCAATTTAATCAACACTCAAGAGCATGAAGAAAGACTGTAATGATAACAAATGGGGTTTTTTATATTAGTTTTTTTTTTTTCATCTTGTGTATATCTATTAGTTTCTTGGAATAGCAAACTACAGGCATGATTTCCTTAACACCTTATTTGGGAGCCGCTCGGATTTCAGGTTAGTGCTGCGCTGTTGGAAAGAAGTGAATATCCAGAACGAATAGGAGAGCCTACATGCCAGGTAACTCTATTTCTGATCCTGGTATTGTTCGTGTTTGATCAAGTATGCGAGTCCTTCATTTCTGTTTTTCTTTTCCTTCTGTGGACAATATATTGATTTAATGTGAATGGATAATTTCTACTTGCAGTACTATCTAAGAACAGCGACCTGTAAATTTGGTGCATCATGCAAGTTCCACCATCCAAGAAACTTAGGTGGATCCTTGAGCAATGTAT
Source organism: Solanum aculeatissimum (assembly GCA_038996855.1). NCBI lineage: Eukaryota > Viridiplantae > Streptophyta > Magnoliopsida > Solanales > Solanaceae > Solanum > Solanum aculeatissimum. The sequence goes on along the minus strand of JBCEWC010000352.1, from coordinate 8,159 downwards.
CATTAAATGTTTGTGGTTACCCATTACACCCGGTAATTGATCCGTTGTGTCGTATCATGTATGTATGCATTTTTGTAATCTATCTATAAGTTTAACTAAGATCTCTGAAACTTCATTAATTGCAACAGGAGGAAAGGGAATGCTCCTATTATTTGAAAACGGGGCAATGCAAATTTGGTATAACATGTAAATTCCATCATCCTGACCCTGCTGAGGTATCAGCGCCAGCAACTGCACGTCCATTTTATCCGACAGTGTCGTCCCTTCCTGCTCCTCCAGAGGAATATAACAGTACATCAACTAGCTCTAGTGTAGCAAGGCCTCAACTGTTACCTGGTTCGTATGTACCTGGTACTTATGGTCCAGTTTTGCTTCACCCAGGACTGGTGACCATTCAGAATTGGAGCACTTACTCGGTAACGATAGAGATATTCTCTCAATCAGTAATCTGATATGATGTAAATAACAATCTTATCGGGTGATTAATTTGCTTTTGCAGGGACCAGTCAGTCCTGCACTATCTCCTGGCGCTCAACCCTCTGCTGGGATAGCATCTATTTATGGGATGTCGCAACTAGCATCTTCTACAGCGGCCTTTGCAGGACCTTACTCTCCGTTACACTCTGCTGCTGGCCCTTCAAGCAGTGCATTGAGGGAAAAGCGTTTTCCAGAAAGACCTGGGCAACCAGTATGTCAATATTACATGAAAACTGGAGATTGTAAATTTGGATCATCCTGCAAGTTTCATCATCCTGCTGACTGGATAGCATCAAAGACAAATTGTGCTTTAAGCCCATTAGGCCTTCCTTTGCGCCCGGTACGACTATTATGCTTCCTTTTCCCTTTTGTTTGACTTGGCATCCCCAATTTAGAACCCAATCTGGATAATCTGTGATGGGCATCGTTGTCTATCTGGTCCTGCCTGAAATTGAAATCACGCCAGGCCTTGCTATGCTGTTGGATGCATTGTGATTTGGAAGGTTTTGTGTGCATGCCATTCTTTGCCAGCTCTGCTGCATGGTTGTCACCTAATTCAAGTACTATTATTTAATTGAATCCATATTCACGGTTCTTCTTGGAGCTAGGGAGATACTTGCTATTGCATGCTCTGTGCCATGTAGAGAAACTGCAAAAGGGCAGTCTGAATTCTCTTACCTGTTCTGCATCAGTCGCTGTTCAAACACAACTTGAAATTATAGCTGATCCATATGACTTATTAGGCTGCTGTTAGTTATCAGTCCTAAGAAATGAACAAAAGATGTTGCAAAATTTGAAAATGTCACAATATCCAGCGTTAATGCCTGTCCCCACCGAATACAAATGGTTGAAATCTTGCAATTGTCTAATTTTTCAAATGCCAAAATGATGGCAGCACATCTTCTGGACTTCAGAACATATAGCTACACTAGAGATGTTAGCCTCCTTGGATGGTTCCAGTATAAACAAGTATATGTTAGTTGTCATCTTGAGTCTCTGTACGATACATGAATACTTCATCGTCTTTCTTGGAGGAAGTGTAAATCTCTCATCTCTTTCATGCTGGGTTTTTATTAAATGTGTAGTTTCTCTCGCCTGCCTGTATAACTAATAAAAGGATTTTTTTTTTTTTTTTTGGGTTTATGCTTTTGGATTCTGAAAAAGCAGGCTTCAAAGCCTTCATATTCGTGCACGTTTTGCATATTTGTTGTCTCCTCATTCTCTAGTTGAGCTTCAAGGTATCTGAACCTTTTCGGATACTTTTACATAACATGTTTGTGCTAGAAGAGAGCATCTTGTTATATGAGCTTTCTTGAGCCTGAAAGTATTGCTGTGTAAACTTGTTATCTGTTTGGATATTCGACTAAATTTCATTTTGACATCAGGGGGTGCAGCCTTGTTCCTTTTACATGCAAAGAGGATTCTGCAAATTCGGTGGCACATGTAAATTCGATCATCCTATGGGAACAGTACACTATAGTCCATCAGCTTCTTCTCTTCCTGATATACCGAATGCTCCTTACATATCGGGGTCTTCCCTTACTTTGGCTCCTATTTCATCGCCAGAGTAACAACCCAGATTTGTTTCAGGATCCAAGGCGGATCCCTCCTCATAGTGTAGCATCTGGCACTTCTTCAATCCCGAATATGCAACTGTCAAGTCGGGGAAGTTGGCCAGCGAAATTACTGTAAACAGCAAGCCTTGTTCATGCTTTCCTGGTAATTTCTGTATATTATCAATAAATAGCTTAATGTTATCTTCTTCAACTTGAAGTATCTCCTCATTGTCTCATTTTATCAATGGTATGAAGTTGTAAGTTATCCAATTATAGGAATGTGTTAGTATTTGGGCCAATTGAGTTGTGGCCCTTCCCTGATTCTGTGTAAATGCGGGATGATTTGTGCATCGAGCTAGCTATTCAACAGAAGAACGCTTATGTCGTAGGAGAACTCGTGACTGAAAATAGTTTTTATGATTTGTCTTGATATTTGATAGGAATAATAAAAAAGAAATAGAAGAGTACTCAACTTGGTTAAAATTGAGACACATGAACAAAGAATATTGAATCTCATAGATATGTATGTTGAGGCGAGTGAGAGAGGGCAGAGAGTGGAGAGAGATGGATTGTATATGTATATTTGTCAAATTGTATGTGTATATTTATCAAATAGTTGTATGTGTAACTAATATACATATGTATTTGTATATATGACAAACGAGATTGAGAAAGGGAGGAGAGTGGAGAGGGACGAATTGTATATGTATATTTGTCGAATTGAATATGTATATCTGTCAAATAATTATATATATGCAATTAGTATACATATGTATTTGTATATATGACAAACGAGATTGGGAAAGGGAGGAGAGAGGAGAGAGATAAATTGCATATGTATATTTGTCGAATTGAATATCTATATCTATCAAATAATTGTATATATGCAGCTAGTGTACATAAGTATTTGTATATCTGACAAGAAATTGCAGAGATAGGAGAGAGACGAGAGAAAATAGCAACAGAATCCTAACTATAACTATAAATTGTAATTTTTTCAAACTATAATAGTATACAAGTCAAACTCATTCATTTTAAACTTTTCACAAAAATAATATAAAATTTTCCACCATTAAATTTCAATATATATGAATTAATTATAGAACATAGTTTTTTTATTCTTTATTCGATATTCCTATAAATCTCTTTAGGCTTTACACATCATTAAAGTTTTATTAAAAAATCTACTAATATATTATTTTATTAGTTTCTAAATCTCCAAAATTAAAGCTACTTTTACCACTAAACAAAGAATTTTTCATGAAAAAAAAATCAAGGAATAATGTCTTTACTTTTTATATATTAATTAGTGGTAATTAATAACTTTAAAATAGTTCTAGGGATTCTATGGCTTGTCAACTTTTCATAGCATTAAGGGGTCAAAATCTAGAAGAATTATATTTAATTTAATTTACACTCAAAATATAAAATATAGTTTTACACTATATATGTAATTATTTTAAAAATTATCTAAATTTTAAACAGATCGAACTAGAATTTTCACTAAATAGATTCAATATAGTATACATATATTAAAAAAAAATAAAAAATTGACCTATCTGCATAGTGTAATTTTCCAACGAAGAGATGTCAATTGACTTTCCTTCGACAAAAACTACATAAGAAAATTTGAATTAGCAACAGACAATTTATACATAGCTAAACAACAAAATTTCCCGCTTTTAGCATCAAATTTATAAAGAAATTCAAGTTACATCCGAAATATTTAGCTACAGATTAGCGACGAAGTTCATATATCTAAATATATATGACATTCTTTTTTCCTTCTTACTTTATCCAAAGAAATATCTCTAAGGAACATTGCCTTTTTGTAATTTCCTTTTTTTGTTTTTTGGATAAACAATGTAATCCATATCCATGTAAAATCTCTATAAATAACCTAAGATATGAAACTTCAAATATCATCATCATCACCATCAATATTTCTTCATAATTTTCTCCAATATTTTCGTCGTATATCTATATAAATTTTGATCATACATATCGATTTATTTTGTATCGAATCGAATCGATATGGATAGAATAGGTGATTTAGCATCAAAGAAAGCAATAGTAATATTCACAAAGAGTTCATGTTTTATGTGTCATAGTATTAAAGCACTATTTTATGATATTGGTGCAAGTCCAGCAATTTATGAAGTTGATCAAGATCCAAAAGGGAAAGAAATGGAATGGGCATTGAGAAATTTAGGTTGTAATCCATGTGTTCCTGCTGTTTTTATTGGTGGAAAATTTGTTGGATCATCAAAGGATGTTATATCTTTACAAGTTGATGGATCACTCAAACAAATGCTCATTGATGCTAAAGCTATTTGGTTATAGGCAAGCTCGGGGCACTAAAATGCTCTCTTGCTATGCGTAGGGTAAGGGGAAAGGCCAGATTACTGAAGATATTTGGTTATAAGTTAAAAAAAAGAAAAGCACTACTAGAAATCAATCAATTTTTTATTGTGTTTCGATCAAGAATCCGTCAGAGAAGTACTTGTCTGAGATATTTCTGATGGACTTTTCGATGAGAATTAGGTCAAAAAATCATGATGTTTCTGCCGATCAATCAGAAAAGATAGATGTTTCTGCCGATCAGAAGTTGATTGATTTCTAGAAGTGAAGAAAAAAAGAAGAAAAAGAATAGTCTAGTGAAGTAAGTTTTCACTCTGAGTGTAGGTCCGAAGAAGGGTCCAACCAAATTAGGTCTATTGTAAGTTTTTGTACTAAAAACCTCTAGGGTCTTAGCTTGTACACACACTTTTTTTGTGTGCCAACTTTTTATTTTCCCTTGTAATGAATCTTCTTTTCCTTTAAACGGAATGGAGGTTGAGGGAGAAAAGGAAGCCAATGTTGTGTCAAAATGGCTAATAATGGAAAACTTTTCTCATACTTGTAAAATTTTCTTGTTTCGTCGATTTTAACTTGTTTGAAACTGAAGCATAGTAATAATTATTGTTGTTATATGTTCTACAGAGGCAAATGCACAATGTATTACGATATAGATTTTGGAAGTACTTAGCATATAGGCGGCATATCGGTCGGTTCGGTTAATTGGTTTTGAAGTTTATCGGTTTGACTTATGAGTTATCGGTTATCGATTTGTAGATATGCTAAATCATTATAGAACCAGTATTAGCTTATTGGTTATTGGTTTATCAGTTGTTGATCATTATCAGTTTAACCGTTAAGATTTGACAAAAATTTTTTTTTATTGAAAATTACTTAGAACTAAGGTGAAAAATCAAATGAACCATACAAATGAGTTGACAAATTACATTTTGCTTAAAATCAAACATTATTACATTGTAGAATAACTGAGAGTTTGAAATAGTAAAAAATAAAAGTATGAAACTATCATAGACTTTATATATTAAATAGTACCAATATAATCATCTAAAATCGCTAAGAACGATAACCCAATACTAAAAAAAATTCAAACCGTTATCGAAACTGTTAAACCAATAACCTGTTATCGATAAATCAATAACCTTTTTTCGATTCGAAAAATCAATTTCGATTCGATTTTGAACAGTTGCCTACTTAGGACAAAGAGCATCCAGAATCACTTAAAAGATGAAATAAATATGAATGAATATCACTTGTGAGAAAAGAATTGGCACATATCATATCAACAACAAAATTTATCATTTATCAATTCTAAATTCTGAATTCATCACTACTTGAACGAATATATGATCTTATCTTTTCCTCCGGATAGTGAGGAAAAGAATATATAAAGAAATAGTCACAAAAAAGAACTTAATTATCATCTTTTTGGAATCAAAGATAAAGATGGACAAGAACTTGACATATATATATTCGATCCCTTTGATTTACTTTAGTAAAGTTAGCACACACTAAGATGGAGAGATGGGGCGTCGCTACGTATATCGAAGGGTGATCAGTTACATACGAAATGTTTAGTTCCAGATCAACGATGAAGTTCATATAGCTAGTTAATTCAAGTTTTCAGTTTTAACGAAAGGTGACTCTGAAACTATTTGAATGCTTAAAATTTATTTATATTGTCGGTGCAGATAAGTTAAATTCAATTTTCGGATGAAAATATTAGGGTGGTTTTTCATTTTTAAAGTAAAATTATATAAACTTAGACTAACATTTTAAGATGCAGTTTTTCATCATATATATTGATATGAAAAACTGCAGTCAATAATACTTTTTGTATAGTTTCTGAATATCTAACATCAAATGAGACGAAGAGAGTATTAAGCTTCACAAGTTGTGCTTGCAAAGTCGAGAAGTTGAGATTACCTTGCAATTTGATAGGTAACTGAGATGCGGGATTGAATTGTACGACATAAACAATAAGTGAAGAAGCAAAAGCACTGTTGTAGGTAGCAGTAGCAAAATTTAAACTATTATTGAAACTGTGAAAAATAAAAGTATGAAACTACGAAATGTTACATACGAAATGTTTAGTTTCAGATCAACGACGAAGTTCATATAGCTAATTCAAGTTTTCAGTTTCAACGAAAGGTGGCTCTGACACTATTTGAATGCTTAAAATTTATTTATATGGTCAGTGAAAATACAAATGAAAAAAATTAGGGCGGTTTTTTATTTTTAGAGTAAAATTATATAAAACTTTGACTAATATTTTAAGATGTATTTTTTTATCATATTGATATGAAAAAAACTGCAATTAATAATATTTTTTGTGTAGTTTTTAAATATATTAATTTTTATTTTAAAATATTAAATTAATTTAATCTAATTCAACTTTAAAAATTAATTAAATTGACTTTCGAAAAGCGCAATATGACAATTAAAAAGAGACGGACCACGTAATTGTTTGAATTTGTACTACAATTAAGGAAAGAAACATTACATATATATGTCAAACTATAATTCAAAATCAATATTAAGTTAACATAATATTAAATAATACATGTAGTCACATTATTAAATAATTGCATTAAAAAAATATTATTGTCACTATATAATATTGTTGTTTTGTTAAATTAATGCTGAATCAAACATCTTCACATCAAATAAGACGAAGAGAGTATTAAACATCATAAGTTGTGCTTTCAAAGTCGATAAGTTGAGATTATCTTGCAATTTGATAGGTAAATGAGATGAGGGATTGAACAATAGGTGAAGCAACACAAGCATTGCTATTGGTAGCATAACAACCGGAGGGGTTGTTTCTCGAGATGCAACCATAGATGGGGAGAGAAAAATAATTTAACTCAGATAGAGAGAAGTAGTCGAAAGATGATTTTATTTCTTAAGCGTCCAAGCTTTAAATACAATGAATAACAACAACCTACAACTGAACTTAAGGAACCTATGCTAATTGCTACAGATACTACTGAACAGTTGGAGTCTTCTACAACAGATATACAACAACAATAAATTCCTACAATAGGAGGAGTCTTCTACAAATATGTACAAAAAGACAGTAATTATAATAGTAAATTATTCTAATAATAATAATATAATTCTTAATAGAGAGTAACAACTTAATAAATTAGCTAATTAACCCCTTTTAACTCATGGATGATTAGGAATACATATTTTATGCCCCAAATTAGGCTAAATCTATAACAACCCATCTTGAGATGAGAAGTCCCACATTGACAAAAACACAGGAGAGATGCCTGGGTATATAAATAAACAGACCTTATCTACTAGTTACACGTTTTGAAGCTGGGCTTAGACCCAAAGCGGATAATATCACTAGCGGGTTGGGTTGTTACAAATATTATTAGAACCATTTTTGTGTCAGCATTGTCGATGTAGGCCAGAGTTCAATTAAGTTTAGGCGAATTCTGATAAGGCGGAGCAAACCTCAATGCTGAGTCTATGCGAATCCCATGCTGTGGGGCAAACCTCAGCGAGGACACTGAGTCCATAGAGGGATTGTATGTAACTGAGATGAGAAGTCTCACATTGGCAGAAACACAGGAAATGTGTCAGGTATATAAGTAAACAAACCTTACCTACTAATGACACATATTTTCATTACTAAAAAACTGCGAAAAAGCGACGGCCAATAAAGCGACGGACTGCGTCGCTCAATTAAGCGACGGACTAACCGACGCAGTCCGTCGCTTAATTAATTAATAAATTAATAAAAAAAAATTTTTAAGA